>CAJVPY010001029.1:0-21521 GCA_910591965.1 Dentiscutata erythropus
ATGCTGATTTTCATAGTGGTAATATTTTGCAAGGCCAACAATCTTATATCGCAGATCTAGGATTATCTAGAAAGAAACATGAATCTATTTCAGAAGGCAATATTTTTGGAGTCATGCCCTATGTTGCTCCTGAAGTTTTATCGGGTAAAGAGCAGTTTACACAAGCAGCAGATATTTACGGATTTGGGATTATTATGGCAGAAATTTCAACAGGACAAAGGCCTTTTGATGGACGTAAATTTAATGCTAAACTTGGAGCTGATATTTGTAGAGGATTGCGCCCAGAATTTGCTTCTGAAGCTCCTGACTGCTATGTCGAATTGGCAAAGAAATGTATGAATTCATATCCACAAGAACGGCCTAGTGCAGTGGAAATTTGGTATAAAATTGGTGTTTGGCTTAAAGCGTTGGCTTCAGATGATGAAAATGAAATCAAAAAACAGTTCTTAAATGCAGACCAAATCATTAAAACATTGCCAATAATTACTCAAAATCATCCAGATCTTATGTATATTAGCAAAATCATCAGCACACAAAAGATATCCAATAAAATCAAAGGTATTATTAAAAAATTAATTGAAACCAAATATTATACTGTAAATAATTAACAAAATATTTAATATCTTCCAATAAGAATTGTCATCAATAAGTAAAACTATTGAGTCGATTGATATTCCTACCGGTAAGTACTACAATGTTAATTTTGCAAATAAATATGCAAATTTATTATTCACTTTCATTTAATGTTTAGATATTGATTGAATAATTTCGTTAACGGTATAAAATTTCTAAAATTAAAAATTATCGTTGATATGTACAAAAACTTGATAACAAATAAAATTGATAAAACATAATAACTTCATTTAATATGTTCTTTAATCTCATCATTAAATTAGGTATGAATAATATTTTTATCTTTAATTTAGCATTTATAAATATATAATATAAAACAAACGCTTTCAATAAATTTTTGATTTTTTTTTTTTGAATAATAAATGATAAAGACTGTAGCTACAATTATTATAGATATCATTTTATATTAGCAGGCAGCTGTACGATTATTAATAATTTACGGCTAATCTAATTTTGTATAACGTTTCAGGACAATATTTTATGATCCGACTGCAGTTTATGTAAATAATGATAATGCGCATGATGCTTTTTTTTATTGGATCGGGCGTAAGCTTTATTTGCAAACAATTAATTCAATGGCAAGTTCGTTCATACATAATTGGTTCATTTCATAGATAACTTTTCACAGATAAATCATTTCACCGACAAAGCAATTCTAGTATTCTAGTCATAGTGTTTGTTATGATTATCACAATTCCTGTAAGTGTCATACATCAAAGTCAAAGAGATTCTTAATAAGCTTGTGCAATATAAAATTTGATTTCAGCTTAGAAAACTCAATGACCACTTTTATTAAACTGACCAATCATATTCTTCGTTTAATTCATTGAGTATCAGTTAAGGCCAGGGCACAAAATTGCGGAATGTCGTAACCTGCTTTTTTTCGTAAACGAAATTAAGAAAATACTGCATATTTTATACTATAAAATTTTTAATTGCTTTAAAACTTTACGGAAATCATCATAATTTTATGGAATCTCCAGCATTTTACAAAAGAATTTTGTGCTCTGGTTAAGACTCTTGAAAACGAATGAAATAGTGATTGGCAAAAATTTGGCAGTCCCGTGATTTTTATTCAATCGATCAGTAACATACAAATGCGAAGTAAAAAAAATAAAAGCAGAAATCGCAAAAAACTCAGATTCGCAAGGGAAATTGGTCTTGTTATTATGTAAATGTGCTCAGTACAAATTTTAGATATATTCTTTCTACTTTGTATCAATGCAAAAATTTATTGAAAATTTTTACATTAAGTATTAAATTTTAAATTACCGAATTAGTCACAGGACCGCTAAATTTTTGCGCATCACTATTTCACTCCTTGAAAACGATTAATACTGTATAATCAATTAGTAATCCTTACTATTGTAGTTTAAAAATATTTTGTTCCTGAGTTTTAACTTCAAGATATAATTTATAATTAATATTTATAAATCAATAATCTACAATTATTAATTCATGCATCATGCAAATCCCAATCACGCCACTTATGCAACCGATCCTAATCACCGAAAAAATTTCGAAAAGATTAAATCACAATTTTTTTGGGTATCACATTATAAAACAATTTTTACCCTTTTGATGAGCACATGCCAATTAATTAATTAAATTATAGTATAAATATAAATTCATCGTTTTACAATCGACAAGAAATGATAAATCTCAATATTAAAATACTTCAAGCACAAATGGTTGTCTTGAGATGTAGGTCTTGATATTTTTGCAATTGATTACAAGCACTAGCATGTAAATATTAAAGATTTAATTTAAATTTGTAAATGCCAATAGCAGTTTTAAATTATAATAATATTTTAGCAGAAAATAGACAAAATCTTAATTTAAATTTTTACAAATATTTCGGTTAAAATTGGGGATTAAGTTTTATATCGCAATAAAAAACATTTTTGCCATAACCCAAAACACCTTTTGCAATTATGGAAAAAATTTCGAAAAGATTAGATCACAATTAATATTAAAGATTTAATTGAGTTTGTAAATGCCAATATTATATTAGAGATGTTGGTAGGCTATATTCTTGGCTTAAAGACATTTTTCGCAATAGTGACTTTATATTATAATAATATTTCAGCAGAAAATAGACAAAATCTTAATTTGAAATTTTTGCAAATACTAATATAAGTATTTTGGTTAAAATTGTGATTAAGTATAATATACCGCAATAAACCATTTTTTGCCATAACCCAACCCATTTTTTGTGATTATGGAAACCAATTTTTTCGGGTCTCTGTCTCAGGTCACAAATTAACCCGTGACAACAGTATGAGTCACGTTTTCTGGGTCTCGATTATTCTCACCTGTAACAATACTCATTGCTCCCTTACAATTTGCATCACTTTATTACTCTTGAGATTAGTATTGCCGGGATTATCAATATTTACATTATAAGGTAGCTAGACGATATTGTGCCAAATCGGGAAACATGAACAATGATTTTTTTAATCTATATAAGGGAGAGTTGGGTTTTTTGGCACACTTAAGAGTCGCACATATAAAAATTTTTAGAAAAACCGTATTTATTTGCAAAATTTAGCGAAATAAAATAACATTCAATTTACTATCGAATGATAAAAAAAAATCGGTTTCAAAAAAAAAGATCTTTCAAAATCTACTCAAAAAATGCTATATTTTTTACATTTGGGGTATTATGGCGCACTATGCATCATCACTATGTGTTTGTATTGTAATGCTGCATCCTTCCTCCGGATATTACCCAAATAAGGAAATATATAAAGAATTTTAATACTGGCATAAGTAATCCTCATATCTTGCAACGATATTATCGAAAAGCTTCGGTGCGCCAAATCACCCACCCGCGCCAGAATACCTGACCCTCCCTTATGTTAATTCGTATATATTTGCTAACTCAACTTAGTTTCACTTATGAGACTAATAACTATACAATATAGCAAATATTGAATGTTTATTTCATGTGATTTGTATTACATTTAACTGTATTTATTTTAATAAATTAGGTCCCAAAAATTTTAAAATAAACTTCCCGAGCAAAATAAGCATGCAGGAGTTACCGTTTTTACATTATATATAAAAGCCAACGCATAGTGTAGTTTCCCTTTCAACTCCAAGAAAATATACCTTTTAATCCCTCTTATTCAAATACTTACAATGATACTGAAACACATTTTAAGTTGTTCACTGATCCTATTAATTTTAATAGTTTATGAGTCCGTCGTGGTTATTATTGATAAAGATCTCGTAATTCGTTCTGCGAAACCGATTAAAAATAAAACATGGGAAAATTGGAATGGAGAAATTCATATTTCGCCAAATGCCATTTTTGAACCATTTACACTTGAAGACCTTAAAGATATTGTAAAATTAGCAAAGATAAATAATAAAACAATTCGATGTGCTGCTCAAGGACATACTGCAAGTTCTCTGTCGGTCACAGAGCACTATCTAGTAGTAGTCACAAATTTAAATAAGGTCAAAGTGCAAAATCATCCAAAATATGGCTGGACTGTTACCGCTGAAGCTGGTAAAATTTACACATACATACAGAGTTATTTATGATAAATATTACATAAGAATAAATTATTAAATAATTAAAAATAGGTACATCATTGTCTGATCTTGATGAAACACTTCGAAATCATGACCCACCATTAACTCTTGATTCAGAGCCTTTATATAACACATTTCGAGTATCTGGAGTTGTGGCGGTGGGTGCACATGGTGCAAAGACAAGTTCAGGGATTATGTCAGATCAAGTTTGCTCGATGAAAATCGTCACTGGTTCTGGGAAAGTATGTGAATTTAGCGAAGAAATAAACAAATCAGAATTCAATGCTGCGAAAGTCAATCTAGGTGATTACTAAATTCATTTTGATTATTCACATTTCCTTCGTTATCTAACTTATTATCGCTTAGGTTTACTTGGTATAATCTATTCATTAACGTTCCGTGTACAACCGATGTACAATCTTCGTATGACTGATATCTTCGTTCCAGCAAATGAATGGCTTAATAATCCACAGAATATCAAAAATCTTTTAGAATCATCTGATGGTATTAGTATAGCTTATTGGCCATTCAATGGATTCAACCATAGTGATCCGAATCCTCTTGACCCTAGTAGAGATCGAATTGAGATTACGAATTGGATACGAACTGATGAACCTGTGAACTTCACACAACAACAACTCAAACAATCATATGAAACTCAAAGACAGGGTGTTATTCAACAGTATAAACTCATAAGTAGTAACTTACAGAATCCTGATGCAATTCCGAATATTACTGCCACTTTATTTGGTAGTTTCGGTAATGCTAGTACTGTATTTCAAGCACCTGATGCTATTCATTATGTAGCTAGTGAAGAAAGTGCCAAGTTTGATTTCGTGGAAATTGGTTTCAAAATTGAACCAGATTTTTCCAATGCCGCTGCTGAATTTTCTTATGTAATCCAAACAGTGAGTTTATAACTGTATTTAATATTCTGTTTCTGACTTTCTGATTTTGTTACACTTTAGAATAAACTTATTATATTGTAGATATATGAATTTGCAAGAAAAGGAAAATTTCCATTAAATTATATTGCAGATTTTAGAATCATAAAATCAACTGAAGCTTTATTATCTTTTACTTTCAATCATGATCCTGAAATATTGTATTGTCAAATGGATTTTGTATCAGTTACTGGTACTCCTTTCTATGAAGAATTTACACAATTGCTAGCGCAAAGATATTTTGATAAATATAAAGCAAAGTAAGAAATTATTAAAATTTTTAATTACAATGAATTTAATTAATTCACTAATTAAGCAAACTCATTTACTACAGGCCTCATTGGGGAAAAAGATGGGAATTTATTCCAAATGTGAAATCTTATCTTTCTGATGTTTTATCAAATCAAATTAAGCAATTTGAAAAAGTACGTGCAAAGTACGACCCTGATAAGATTTTCTTTGATAATAAGTCTCTGCAGGATATATTTAGTCGTGCTTTGGATTCATAAAATAGTAAGGATTCAGCGAAAAGGAAATTTTATATACTTAATTAATAAAATAAATTAACTAGTTACTAATGGACTAGTTAACTAATTGACTAGTTGACTAATTAATAAAAATAGACAATCACTAAAGAATTTAAATGAATAAAATTATTATTGATCACTTATTACAACATCTTGAGTCTTATTTGAGAGCTCTGATATTATATATCACATTAAAAGTTGTACAGTAAATAAATATAGTTGTACCACCAGGTCTTAGTGATAAAAATATCCTGAGCCGTTGGGTATTAGCGGAAACGAAGTTTCCGTACACATACGGATCAGGGTATTTTTGCTAAATACCCCCGTGATCTTGATTAGAGATGGGAAAAATGCGCATTTTATAATAACATACGCATGAATGCGCATGATATCGCATGATAATTTTTTTTGATTTTATATTTTTCCTCCGAATATTTGCCAAAATCTTTTCCCAACCCTTTTCGTCTTTCAGAATTTTTCATTCCTATTTCTTAATTTTGCCTAGCATTATACACCTTGGCCTAAATTAAATATGCTTTAATTTTCCTATATAAAATTTAATGGTATAAAATGCGCATGTTTCCGAATCATGCGCATTAATGCGCACGCACATCTAATCTTGATATATTTATCGGGCATTTATCAAGAAATAGACCAGTAGAAATGTGAATAATGCCAGTTTTAATCGTAGGGTATTAATTTTGGGGAATACTACAAGCAGTGGCCAAGGGTAAGTCTTATGAACTTAATATAGTATGAGTATAACAGTCTATCAAATATTTTAAAAAATATATTAGAACTTGAAATAGTAATTTTTAAGCATTTTCATTAATTTATATTCATGTTAACAAATAGAATTTTAAACCTATAATTTATATAAGTTTAATTATAAATTAATTTTTTATTATATTATGGGTTATTTGCTAGTCAACATGTAATTTTATAGGGTGCAAACGTTGTTAATAGTACAAAATAATTTACTTGATAAAAAATTTCTTCTATAGAAAAAAAATTAAAGGATGATTTTAATGCTTAAAAGAGGTAAAAATATTTAATAATTCGTGCTTCTTACGTACAAGTTCCGGGTGCCAACCCGTACAATCACAGTCCATGTTTCTTATAGGGTTTGTGGGTATCGCTGAAAGGGTTTGGTTCAAGATCCCGACAGGCCATAATTCACAACAATCAAGAATCTCGACAATCAAAAAAAACTTTTCCTTGAGCAATTTTACTATAAAATCACCTAAAGCAATCCCCAACCTAGGCGCTCACCCTAAACTAGTCACTCACTTAATTTAAAATAAATTTAATGATTTTTTGTTAGGATTATCGGGATTTTTACTGTCGTGATTTTTTTGTCGGGATATGATCTGACGGTATTTTGTTTGTCGGGATTTGACCGGCATCACCTATATTAAAATTTATACATCAAAATAAATATAGAAAACATATAAAGTATCTTTATTAGTTATACATTTAGTATAGACCGCTAACAAACAAGTATAATATTGCATGGTTTACATGTTTACTATTTTATACCATATATATACTGATTTTCAAGGCAAAGTCTCTATACTGGTGAAATTGCATCCAATAATTTTACTTTAAAGTATAATGACAGTTCAAAGCTCCTTCACTAAAATTAATATTCATTCAGTAATAATGGAAATACATAATTCAAATTTTAGATCAGATTTGAATTGGTTTTTATAGTCATTACAATAAAAAAAAATTGATTGTTTTATCTTTCATTAATAGGATAAAATTCGTAATTCTACCAATATAAAAAAGGTTTCTAAGATAATGTGTTAAACAGTCAAAAGAAATTATTGTATGAATATGGGAGTTAAGTTTATTATAGAGTCGTAAATTCACCAGGAACGAAACTCTAATTTTTTTTAAGTTTGAATTTTAATGACCTTCACCTCCATCTGATTGGCCTTTATGATCTGGAGCCGCTCTTCTGACTATGTAGCCATTGGCTGTTGAGGATTTTAAGGTCAGAATACAGATAATAACGATAAGAAAAATGTTAAGTGATAATTTCATTTGGAATGATTTTGTTGAAAAAAGGATCTTTGAATATCTATTAAAAATTTTTGTAGAAAAAGAGAGAATTTTATCTAAATTATGATGAAAATCAAGATACATACATGCAAGTTTACTCTTTCTTCATTAAGCTACTAATTTATGCAATCAAACTTGGATCAACTCTAATCAATTTTATGCAAGTTCTATTGGTAAGTCAATATTGAATTAAGAATATCGGTTTGGCTCTATACAGTAATAGATTACTAGTAGTAGCATAAAAAGAAAAAAAGTGGAAACTGTGACACCATGAAAGATACGTATTCAAAGGGTCCGATTTATGCACAACACGATAAAGACTAAGTTTCTTTTATATACTTCAAAGCGAAATGATAATTTTTAAAAAAAAAGAAAGCTACATAATTTGAGAAAGATTTTTTTATAGGGCTTGTCCCCTTTAACATCATTTGTACAAAATTTAATATCATTTTGTACGAAATTAATTGTAAGAAGTTAAATATTCTTTTGTATAATTCGGACTACCATTTCGATGAATAAAATCTAGAGATGTTGACTATCTTTTTACTTTTTTTTGAGTTTCTCTGACTGTCTAAAATTAAAATCTGCATTTCATAAAAAAAAAAACTTAACGATTCTCTCTTTGATTAACTGCAGTGATTTGAGCGATATCTCAATCACCCGCTAATCACATTGAAGAGTTGCTTGTGAACACCCTAAGTCGATGCTATGAATAACGACCAATACTTTTTTTTTATATTGTCCTTCGGAATTGAACCAACCAAATACCAGATAGTCTTCAGCTTATTCCAAAGCCGGGTTTAGTGGCACAATGAAGCCGATGAGCTGCAACTTAAGCTATGCTGTTACAGCTTTTAACTATGACTTAGCATTAGTATCAGCTGCAACTGAACCCAAATTAAACCATAATTATTGAAGCCATGGCTTGTGTTACGGCTAGAGCATGACTTGGCCATAGCTCAAGTAGTGGTAAATCAATAAACTTTGCATTAAATATTATTACGTTACTACAGTATTAATGATTTTAATGCAATATAGTATTTAAAGAAGCAACACAAGCGTTAACAACAGCTCTAAAAATCTTTAATGGGTTGAAATTGGTCTACAAAACTCTTTGTCATGTAATGTCAGGTTTTAACATGATATTTCATTTAAGTATTTTCTTATTTAATCAATTGAACATTATCAATCAATATATGTATTAATTATTTCTAGGTTCAATTTTTATTCACATAAGTAGCTGCGCAATGCAGTTGCGCGAAACCAGGAACGGGGAAGTAGAGATTAGAATGGTAGATAATATGAAGAGAAGTTTTTAAGGTCAGTTTATTCTTCGGGTTTAGTAAATACATAGATTAATTAGTTATTCAAGAGGTATAACTAAGTGCAATGTATATGTGTTCAGGGTTAATTTACTCTATTGATATACGTTATTTATAGATTGGAAGATATCGGAGATTATTATGATTTACGTTATTTATAGATTGGAAGATAATGGAGGTTATTATGATAAGAGATTAATTGTTCCTTTATAAGAGGTTTAAAGGATATTTTGAAATATAAAAATAAGTTATTAGGAATTTTATAATTTGTTTTTAGGGTTGCACGTTTTTTTAAATAATACTTTATCTTAAAAGATAAGGATAAAAATTTAAATTTATAAGATGGAAATTTAACTTGTTAAAAAAGTAACTTACGATCTGAGTAATTTAGTTAATAATCTATTTTTATATAATGTATAGCTATTCAACCCTATAAAAAAAATGGATTAGATCAGTGCGGGTTGGTTTTGGATATGTGAGGACCTTTAAGTACGGGTCAAGATCCAGATTTGTATGGGTGTGGTCTGAGTTTGTATGAATTCGGTTGTAAGTGTAGGGTCGTATGCTCGTGCTAATTGGATCGTAAATGGCATAGGTATTTCAGCAGGTTATTAGTTAAATTAACACGTGATTTTGCATGTGTGATGATGCGTAAATTCACGTGCCCCTGCGATAACAAATAACAAACATGTTGTTTAATATTAAGACATAAAGTTTACATTAGTAACTAACTGCATATGAAGTAAAATTTGTAAAGAATTTTTTTTAAGATACTCAGAGCAGTTTTATTAGTGAAATTATGAGATCTTGCATTTTTTTTTAAAAAAAAATAATTTATTATTTTTGCTCTGCGCAAAATGAGGTAATACGTATTACGAGCAAACACGTTTAGCGTACAGTATATACTGTACATATAGTTCTTTTTATAGCATCTGATTGGCTGGAGTAAATGTTCGGCAAGGATTTTAGCATACAGTACGCACAGTATATACCGTACTGTACGTATAGTACTATACACGGCACATCACTAGTTTAAAGAATTCAAAATTTGGGAAGATTGAAGAACAAGTACCCCGTGATATATTCGTGATAATCACATCACCTGATTAAGTGTTCGGCCTATGTTAGGGTTAGTGTTAGGGTTAGCTGATAGGTTAGTTTAGGCTAATTTGTTTAGTGCTGGTGAACAAATAACGTAATTGTGTGATTTCATGTGATGTGATGATCACTGGGGTACTTGTTCTTCAAGTGTCCCCAAAATTTTATAGAGAATAAAAATGCGTTATAAAGAATATAATGAGTATCTAATAGAGATAGAAATTTTTTCTTAGAGAACTTCTTATTTTTATTTTTTATTTTGGAAAAGTGGATCAATCTCAAAAATGGTTGAGCATAATTTTTTAGTGTTAAAAGATTATGTTAAATAATGTATAAAGAACAAAGAAAATTTTTTTATGAATTTAAAAATGGGTATTAGAGGTTAATTAAATGATGAAATATTTTTAATAAATATGCTAGATTTTTGTTTTATGATTTTAAAAATGTTAAGGTAATTTAATGTAATTGAAAATTTTGCAATGAATATAAAAGAGACATTAAATTTTGTTTTTTTTTTTTTTAAGTGCGAAATATACTATCGATAAAAAATTTTATGGCGAACTTGTATTTCAATAGCTCAATAGTTTATTAAAAAGTGATCTAGCATATTTTTAGGAAAGTAAGAGTAAGGAACGACATGGTAATCAATAAGAGTATGAATAAAGTTAATATACTAGGTTAGTTAAAAGTAACTGAACAGTGGCATTTTTTAATTATTAAATTTATCATTTTAAGGTTTATTAATCATTGCAATAAAAATAAAAACACAATCAACTATATTATCTATTATTATAATCTCTCATATAATCTAAAAGATTGTCAGTAAGCGTTTATCCATTTAAGTAGATTTATAATGATTAATATATTTAAAGGTATATTTAAATTACAATTTATGCTTATTTTGGTTTAAATTTATTTTTTTCCACGATAGTACAATTTTGACCGAAAAAAAAACCAAGTTAGTAAATATATCCGTATATCGATTATTGAATTTGACTGTTTACCACGTGGTATAATATAACCATCATATTTTAAACCAAAAGAATAAAGCACGTTTACTAATTTCCCCCAAGGGGTGATTAGCGTGATTATTATTAACAATTTATCTGTCACTTAATTATTAAAATAAGTTAGGATTAGTAGGCGAAATTATACTAAAATTTCTTTCTGCTAGTGGATAAAAGGTGCTCTTTTAGGTGAAATTTATGACTTTCCAAAAAATAAAGTATTGATCGTCACATTACTTCTGATCTTGCATTATGATTGGGCAATATAGATTAGTAAATGCGAATAAAGCAAACCACCGCCGGCAAAAATCAGGTTTATTAAAAATTCTAACATTAAAAAGTAATTGAAAGATTTACACTTGTATATTTACAGAACATAATTGGCAAAGTTTATAATAATCAGCAACATATATTAAAGTTTCTTGTTACAAACAATAGAGTAACTGCACGCACGTTGTGAAAGGGTGATTTGTGGCTTGGGATCAACATTTATTATATTTGGGAATCTGGTACAATTAAATTTGGCGGATTGACTTATTATAGTCAAAGATCGTTGCTGAGGTGGCTCAGGTCAAATCTTCTGGATATCTGTCATATCTGTCAGATATGTCGGATATGCTGGATCCATCAGATATGTTGGATCTAGCATATATGTTAGATATATTATATACATTATATATGTTAGATAGGTTAGATAGGTTATATATGTTAGGTAGAAATAGCGAATCATAGTATAGCCGAAAGTTGTATATAAGGACCAAGAGTCCACTTTTAATAAAAGAATATCTCAAGTAATGAGTTCTTAATCATCGCTGAATTGTCATTTGTGCATATAATTTCATACATATTCTTTTCCCAATTTCCCGATAATAAACTATCTTACAACCCCATGACTACAAATTAGAGCCTCATGACGTAGTCTAGAACTATATTTGGCCCTAATAACTTGGACCAAGTCTTTCCACACCCTCTTTCGTGCCTACCACTATTAGGGTCTGGTAGAGTTTAGTGGGTTTAGAGCGTTGATTTGGATTAGTTAGGCCTTAGTTGATATCTGTGAGGCCATATTTCGACGTTAGAGGTCGATTTAGCCCCTCACAACGTACACTGGGCAAAATTTGAGCAACTAAAGTTAGTAAATCAAAAATATGCTAAGCCGAGTAATGGGCATTGCCATTGAAACAGACAAAATTTTAAGAGGTAAGATGATTTGCAATGACCTTCCGCAAAAAGTAATACTAACCAAATATAGTATGAGTTTAAAATCATGGAGAACGCAAATGCGATTCTATATCAACAATTACCAGTTCAACTCTAGATTATTCCAACATAAGGCATTAGGGAGCTAACAATTATCAGGTGATTTTCTAGAGGGGGGTCAAAAAAATTGAAATTTTATATGTAAGACCTGATAATTTATATATTAAAAACTAGGGGGGGGTAAGCCTCTGATAAAAAAAAATCAGGTGATAAATGACACCGCCCTTATGTAATATTTATCGAGTTAGCAAATTCTCATTTTATTTTTTTTTAGTCAAACCTCAAGACAAAGAAATTAAAAAAATTAGCTAGTGTCATTTAAATATAGCAAACACCGACAGCTTAGTTATAGAAGGTTAACAATATGCAAAGTAGTATAATATTGTAATAGTTTAAAATAGTTAACTTCTAACATGCAAGATTTATATTACCCTAATTTTAAATTATTCACTTGATCGGTTCATACTGCATTTTTCATAAATGGCATAACAAAGAAATTATCAATATTATACTGCATAGAGTAATTATATAATTGATATATCATTACTATAAAAGTAGCATAATATTGTAATAGTTTAAAATGGTTAACTTCTAACATGTAAGGTTTATATTACCCTAATTTTAAATTATTCACTTGATCAGTTCATACCGCATTTTTTATAAATGGCGTAGCAAAGAAATTATCAACATTATACTGCATAAAGTATTTATATAACTGATATATCGTTACTATGCAAAAGTAGCATAATATTGTAATAGTTTAAAATGGTTAACTTCTAACATGCAAGGTTTATATTACCCTAATTTTAAATTATTTACTTGATCGGTTCATACCACATTTTTCATAAATAGCGTAACAAAGAAATTATCAACATTATACTGCATAGAGTAATTATATAACTGATATATCGTTACTACGCAAAGTAGCATAATATTGTAATGGTTTAAAAGGTTATCGTCTAACATGCAAGATTTATATTACCCTACTTTTAAATTATTCACCTGACAATAGATAAAAAAAACTTAAAGATCATACTCATCGTTTCACATCAATCCTGATATAGGTAGAAGCATACAAATAGAGATGAAACATGAGATCAGGTTGTTCAATCGGAATCAAAATAGACACATCACTTAACTTGCCTGTAAACCATACACTTCATACTTTGTACTCCATTCCTGGTATAATTTAAGGTTCTCTAAAGCACATAAATTATAGGTTGGAATGCAATTTTTAATTGGCGGAAAGTAGTTTAACTAGTAAGTAGGTTCATTACCACGATAAAAAAAAATAAATTTGAATCTGTCTTTTTTTATCAGACCTAGCAAAATTAAAGTAGGAATCGCTTCAATTACAGAATTAATCGTAGTACTTATGCATGATCTCGATAGCTATCTAATCACATTGAAAGCACCCTTAGTCTAAGTTAGTAATTATTCATTGGTTTAATTGGTCTAAGTATTTAATATGAGATGTTCACATCTCATTTAGCTTCATATCCACATTAGTCTGTATAATTATCATCTGGCAAGAACATTTCTAAATTATGCAGATTATTATGAATGGTATAGAGTGTGAAATACCATTATTTTTAATATTTATTCTGGCATTATGTATTATTAAGGTTAGCATTAGAAATTGTAGTGGATTGTTATAATATGTTTTTTAAAGAGGTATATTATACTCTATACTATACACATCTAAAAATCTTATAAAAATTTTTTGTTTGTTTAAATTGTAGTGTCTCATATCAATATAGTTATACTGTATTTAGTTGTATAACCAATATTTAGGGTAGTTTCAATAACAAGGAACCCAGTGATATTTACGTGAACACATTATAATTAAACATTTAGGCTAAGTTATGGGTTAGGTGATAGAATAATTTAAGCTAATTTTTTAGTGCTAGTAAACAAATAATGCCATTGCATGAATTTGCATGTAATGTTCTTGAAGTATCCTGATATTTATTTAGCTGAATTCAAAAACTATAACTCATATAACTATTCAGTATTGGAGTTGTCTAACATTTTCATAATGAAGCTAATATTTACCCTTCCTGGTTTAGCGTGACAATGTTGCGCAGCTACTTATGAATACATACTATTTCTTACTAGAATAGCGAATCCTTTAACAATACCTTTTACAGTAACTTATGATAAAAATTATGATAATTATAATACAAACTAATTCATTATACATATGTTTACCAGAGTAGCAAGTAAATTTTGTAACAGAATTTTTTATAGCAACTTCTGATAGTAATAGCGATACTAACCAACTCAACTTTAACTACAATCTACAAGTTATTCTTACTGGAATCACAAGTTTTACTGTACCTTATAGTAAAAGTCATGATAATTCTGATGCAAACTAACTTAATTTTGACTACATACTCTGAAATAGTGAAATTTTTAACAAGATCTTTTACAGCTACTCAAGATGAAAACTATGATAGTCCAATGCAAACTAACTCATCATTATGATAATTGTAACAAAATTTCTTAATAGGAATTATGATAATTTTAATACAAACTAACTCAACTTTAACCACAAACTATTTCCACTAGAATAGAAAGTAAGTTTTACTTCTAGCTCATGATAGAAGTCAAAATAATTCTGATGCAAACTAATTTGACTTTAAATACATGCCATGCTGACTAGAATAGCGAATTTTGTAACTGAAAGAATATTTTATAGCAGCTTTTTATAGAAATTACAATAATTCTAATACACAATTAACTCACTACATTTTTGATTATCAGAATAGCGAGTGAGTTTTGTAACAAAATTTCTTGCAGCAACTCATGAGAGGAGTTATAATAATTTCATTATAAACTCAACCTTAACTTCAAACTATTGTTACTGGAGTATGTAGCAAGGTTTACTGTAGCTTGTAATAGAAATTGGAGTCATGATAATTCTGGTGCAACCAACATACTTTGATTGCCAAAAGCAAGTTCTGTAATAGAATTTTTTAAAGTAATAACCAATTTTCAAAAAAATTCTGTGTCTTCATCACAGGAAGAAAGCTAGTATTTTTTAACTATCCTGTGTACCAAGTTATTTTGTTTTCATTAAAATAAGTAAATTTAAATCTTATTAAAATAAAATATCAAATTATCAATAATTGGTAATATTATCATACTATTTGCTTTGTCTAATTATTAGTTAGTTGAAATAGGTGATGAAGCCACCCGCATATGCAATTTCTAGTTAGAATAATAATTAAGATGGTATTGCAATTTATATGATATTTAATTAGTCTAATAATCAGTCCAGTCCCATACTGATTGGTCCTAATCAGTTCTAGACCACAGTCCTGTCTAACTTTTTAAAAAACTACTGGTGTTATGTTCAAATTTTTTTTTTTTTTGTTAAGTGTCTAGAGACTAGAGTTTATTGATGTTTTAGATATAGAAGATTACAAGGACCCTTGTACAAATTGCATTTACAGTATTGAATTTAATCTAACTAGTCCATACTCGATATATATTTTACCCTAGTACCTTTATATCTAGCACTACTATCTACTTTATCTATATTTGGTAAACTAATTATCTTAACAAGATAGACATAGACTGCATATACCCACCCCAACCCTTCTGTGTTCCATACACTTCAGATTAGATATCAGTGATGTTATGCCTTTAAACTGAAGTTAGTATTTGAGTATTACCCCTACATATCTCTTGCCCTTATAGGGTTCACATCCACCCCAATGCCCACTTCACTTCCCTTTTAGATCCTTCTCTCTGGCTTAATATTCGATTCCAGTTAGTTAGCCTGGAACAAGGTCAGTTTATCCTGGCTTTAAATGCTCTTGAACTCCAAACTCCTGGTACATAATTTCATAACACATGTTCTTTTCCTCTGGTGTAACTCCGGCGGCCACCCCTTACCTCAAGAGGTCCAGTTTGAACAATACCCTGAGACTGGTGCCATCCAAGTTCCATTCTGCAGCATCATTGAAAGCTTCTGTTACATCCTTACTTGGGTTTTCCCAAATGGGTTTTTAGTTATCCTGGCTTTCTAGGATTTACATGGCATTAACTTATCATAGAGTTTGCATTCAATAATTACCAGAATGCATTTCTCTATGTAACCTGTACACAGATGCAGAGTCTACGCATTACCTTTTTGTAGTAGCTCACTTCCTATTCAATAATAGTGTTATCTAAGATTACAAATCATAGATCTAAGCTATTTTTGAAATAGTTGTTAACTATAATACAGCCTAGTATTTGAGATCATAATTTGTGGGATTTGAACACTAGACCTGCCATTTGGTGGGGTGATGACTAGACCACTTCACTAAGCCACCACACCCTATATTCAAATTTTTATTTTAATTAATGTTATATTATTCTATTATTATTTTATGAATTTTTTATTTCAGTATAGTTTGTGACATGGTTGACTGATTAAATCCCAAATGACTGATTAAAGCTCTAATTGACTAATTAAAGCTCAATTGAGTAATTAAAACCCCCAGACAAATTAAAGGTGTAGTTTCAAATTATTAGAGAGAGGACAATTATAAACAATTGTAAATAGTAATTAATAATATTTAGTATTATTTTACCATTTCTATGTATTGATTTATGTTAATAAAGAGAAACCTTAACCTGTAATTATGTGTATTAGTTTATCATTTTAAACTATTTAACTTTAACTACTATTTGTTTACAATTGAAGCTAAATTAGTTCAAAATTCTATAAGCTCTTTCACTAGTTATACTACCAGATTTTGAACTAGATAGATTAGTAGATCAAATTTATAGATCATTATAATCATTATACTTACAACAGAGAGTTAGTCTTTTGGAGCAACCTAATCCAGACAACCTATTAAGTGAGGCATGTTATATTTGGTGAGTGAGTAAGTTGAAGCTTCAGTCATCAATACTTTAGGGAAAATAAAAATACAGATCAATAATCTTACTACTATGCCACTTAGTAGTTGATTATTAATGAATATAGGGTAATAAAGTAATTAATTATCAATCATAAACTGGGAATATATTCCTTCAAGTACAAGAAGCCTTTATTATATACTTTTTTTTACTTAGAACATATTATAAATTGTATTATCAATATATTGCTTATATTGTCTATACTGATTTAAATGCTTATACTGATTATAATATTTATACTACTTATACTTAGTAACTGATTACATCCATAATTCTCTTTATCACCATTAAACAGCTAATATACTATACAGTAAGTATAGTATATACAGCTGGGGTAACCCTACTTTTAGTAAAAGATCAACAAATTTTGAAGTATGCTTGTCAAAGACTACTACATATTTCTAGACTCATATTTTTCCTAACTTATAGTTGAGTTTTACAAAATAATTGGCTTAGTTAAATAGAGATGTTTAGATTTGGGTGGTGATGTTGGTCATAGTGAGATCTTTTGACTTTTATTGAAAGCTTGACAATGGCACTAATGTTTATATTTCTATCTATAATACAAAAAAAAACTATAGCTAGAATCTTCAAACCAGAACAAAACAATTAGCTACAACAATCTATAGTATGTTGAAAAGTTGGACAACAATTACAACTGTCTGTAGTATATTGAGCTAGTTAAAAAATAACAACCATAGAGGCTCTTAGTATATTAAAAAACAACCAGACAGAATAACTTTCTTAAGAATTACAAATAGATGATTGTACTACTATGTCACTTAGTAGTAGATCACATACATTGAAAGAAGCATAGCCAACATATCAAATCTCACAATCAATGCCAAAATGACAACAAAGAGTTAGTTTTTTGGGACAACCTAATCTAGCACACCAGACAACCTATCGAGAGAGATGTGTTATATTTGGTGAGTAGGTAAGTTAAGACTTCAGTTGTAATACTTCGGGGTGGTAAAAATACAGATTGATGATTGCACACTATGTCACTTAATATTTGATCATTAACTAATATGGAAAGTAATTAATTATTAATTATGAACCAGGAATGTATTCTCTAACAGCAAGAAGCCTTTATTATATACTTTCTTTTAGTTATATATTGTATTAGTAGTATATTGCTTATATTGCCTATACTAATTTAAATACTTATACTAATTATAACTCTTATACTGCTTATACTTATTATACTAATTATATCCATGATTCTCTTTATCACCATTATGTACTGTATATAGTGTATACAGCTAAGTAACTCTACTTTTAGTAAAAGATTAATAAATTTCAAAGCTGTATCTGCCAAAGGCCACTAAGTATACCAGGCTTACAATATAAAAAATTACCTGACTTTTATATAGAACTACAATAGATTTGATTTATATAGTACTTATGTTAAATATTCTAGTATAGCTTGAAAATTCAGTACAGAGTAAAAATCAAGTACTTGAATACTGAAATAAGATAAAATTCTAAAAACTCTTATTGTTAGTATTGAATAATTATATAATAGCATTTTAAAATTGGATGTTAAATAATTACAAGTGAATCTTGATATATGAAAGTTGCTAACCTAGTAAAAATTTTTTTATATCAAGGTTTTCTTATATAAAAAGCTATATTGTAAATTTTTAATTAGAATCTGCAAAATCTTTTTTATATTAAGAGTTTTTTATATCAAAGGTTTCTTATATCGAGTATTACTTGTATTATTTTTATTTCTTTTTATTGCTAGCATTAGATTGTTGTACAAACATATTGATATATTTGCAACTACAAAACTAAAAAAATCAATTGACATTATATTAGACATATATTATTTGATGTGAATATTTTAAATATAACTATTTTCTTTAATAGTTACTATAAAATTTTGTTTTTAAGGTTTTTGTATTTTCATAAGTTCTCAATATTTCTTAGAATAATGAATAACAAGCTTCTGAATTTAAAGAATTTAATAATCAAATTCTTTATAATAGCTTATATATATATTAAGTGCATTTTAATGCAGTTTTAAATTTTATTATTACTTAAAATGATAATTTTTTTAGTAGATTTTAATAAAGTCATTTATATAGTTTTATAAATTTCTTGTAAATTATTAATATTGATCTGATTAACTATCAGAATTATATGAAATAATTATAACTTATAGTAAATTATATCTATATACTTAAAGGAATTAATAATAGTTCAAATACTATTGCTATTGTCAAGTGTAAAAGGCAAAATTGATCTTTAAATTCTATTTTATTTTGTAGTTTTATTTTAAAGTTAATATAGAACAATTATAGTAATTCCCAAGAATGACAAAAATAAAATTATTCCAAGAATAATTTAGATAAATGGAATAGATTAGATAGCAAGAATAAATTAGATTTCTAGAATTTATTATATATAAAATTAAATATATAAAGAGGAGTTCTTCTCCTATAATAAAAAAACTCAAAATTAATACAACTCATTAGAGTTTGACTCATATAAAGTCTATTGTTTAATCTAAAGTTTTGCTCTAATTACCCTGATAAATCAAATTTATATAGAATTAGTAATCTAATCCTATAATTCTTTAATAGTGCTTTATAATGTAGTTTAGAGCTTTATTTGACCTAATAACTTAGATCAAGTCTTTTCATGCCTCTTTCTGCTCTCTGATATTGGAGTTTAGATAAAACTTTACCAGATCTTTGATTTTTTAAAAATATTGTTACAGTAAAATTAATATAAATATAATTAATATATTATTAATATATTATCAATACATTGTAATAATATAATTAAAATATTTGAGTTATTTTTAAATTATAAATATGATAATTATATTTTTATTATATATTATTTATATTATTAATATATAATTATTATATTTTATAAATATTTTTAATATATATTAAATATAAAGTTATAACAGACTTAATATAGATATTTTAAATTGTTTAACTAATATAAAAATAATATTAAAATTATTAAAAAATTGTATAATATTTTTTTTTGGTGTTAAGGTGACCTTCTTTGGCCTGGAAACTTTTTATTAGAGTATAACTGGAGTTTTATAATGTAATTACAACAATGGTACATCAAGCCACATATGCACCTTTTGAGTACCTAATTTAAGTAGTCCGCTCGAAGGTTCTACACTATCTGTCGTATCTGCATCCCAACTAGGGGATTACCCATTTAAACCATCTAGTTCTAACTACCTTCAGCAGCCCTCTAACTCTGGGTATACCTCACTATATATACGTGGATTTCGGATATTACCTATTGTAGATTTTGCACCCTACCTTAGGACTTACTAACTACATAGATTTTGTCAATCCTTATTATTAAGGCTTACTAACCATATATGGCTAATCTATCCTCAAAAATAAATTTAACAGAGCAGTACATGTTCTACACATGTATTCACCTGCATGTTTCTATAACTTCTTCCTAGTTAGTACATATTGAACTGCCGTTCCATATTAGTATCTCATGCTATCTTTTGGAGTGCTGCCTTTCTACGGACATTTCTCAAGCACCAACCTTCCTAACTAGGCGCCTATTATGTACTCCTTGCCCTTATTCGGTTCACAACAACCCCAATACCCACATTTGGACTATCTTCTTACCTGAGTTTTTTATCAGTCTCTCCCTTACTTCCAGCTGACAACTCGGATGGGTTAGTCTACCCAGGCTTTAGGTACCTGAAAGATGCCCTCCTTTTGGTCTATACTTTCAGAGCGTATGTTCTTTTCCTCCAGTGTGACAGCCGGTGGTTCGGCTAGTGTGTCCCCCACTTAAGAACCTGATCGCTCGGTTCTCCAATCTTAGGCCCCAGTTTGAATTCAGCCCTCCTGTGACACTATCAAAGATCACTGCTACTCCAAATTTGGGACTTGCCAAATGGGTTTTTGGTTATTCCAGTTTCTCAGATTTATTGCGCCAAAGCTCTCATAACTAGATGGTGTGACCAAGATTACAGATTTCTAGATCCAACCGACAATCGACAACCGTAAACCGAAACACAGGCTATTTTTCAAAATTTGTCGTCCATGGGATTTGAACTCTAGACCTGCCACTTGGGGAGGGTGATGACTAGACCACTACACTAAGTCGCCACACCTCAATTGTTTTTTTTTTTTTTGGTATTAAGGTGAGGCCTTGCTCATATCTTTATTGGGTAATTTATACAAGTAATTACATAAA
>CAJVPY010001030.1:0-21521 GCA_910591965.1 Dentiscutata erythropus
TAATGATTTAAATTGATAATGGTAATTATCGTTAATAATCACCCATACCGGTAACTATTGATAAGAATTATCAATAGTTATCAAATATTTGATAGTAATCGCTACTTATCTATATTCAAAATTTCCTGATGTAAATTTAATTAAAAATTTTTTATTTGAATTCTATGAATTTATAGAATTCAAATAAAAAAAGTTTTATTGAATTTGGTCAGATAGTTATTGAGATATCTTCACTCAAAGTTAGAGAGAAATTTAGTACAGCTTCTATTTTGACAGGCATTTTGATTTTGAGCAAAGTTATCTTGACAACCATATGACTAAATTTGATGAATTTTTTTAATTTGAATTCTATGAATCCATTGAATTCAAATCTAAAAGGTTTTATCAGATTCAAACAGATAGTTATCAAGAAATTTTCACTCAAAGTTTTTAAAATTTTTATTTTTACTGGAATCTGCATGTCGATAAGTATCAAAAAAGTAGGAACAGGTATATAAAAAATGAAAGTTTTGCCATACTGAGAAAGTCATATTCACATAATAAAGATAAAATTTATAAAAAGTTCGTTAAACTTAAGGTTAGCATTTATATTAGAGTTAGAAATTAGTGAAATAAATAGTAAAATAGCTTAAGAGAAACTTTTTGTTAAGCAATATTTTTATTAAAAATTTTTTTTTATTTTTAGACATATTGGACTGGACATATGTCCAAGTATTATATCCAATGTCCAGTCCAGTCCAATAATATAAAAAATAGTTGGACATATGTCCAATGCCAACACTATTAATATTAGTTAAATTCTTTATATTATATTACATCTTTACAATTTTTTATTATTCTTTATTATATAATTTATATTTTATATTATATTTTAATACATTTTAAACAATTTTAGTTATTTAGTTTTATAAAAAATATGAAAATATATATTTTATAAAAAAATATTATTTTTAAATATAACAATTATATGATTATTATATAAGAAATATATTTGACAAAAAATGCAATTTTTTGTAAAGTTCTTTATAGAGACCTCCAAAATTTACAAATCTCGTGATAGACTAAATTACGTATTATAATATGGCTATAATATCATAGTGACCATGTAACTAATTAAAGTCACTACAATATTATTATCATATCATTACAACTATGCGATAGTATTTTTAAATTTGGAGGTTTCTGCAAAGAATTTAAGATTTGCACTGATTGGTGGTGATTCTGGATGGGTTTTAGGAAGATATTATCAGGAAAATCGGGGAGTAATTGTCGAAGTATTTGATTTTATCGGGGAGGAAATACCGGGAAATGATTGTGCCGGGAAGTCAGGGAAATAATTTGGCAATTGTAATTTGTCAGGGAAGTGATTGTCGGGGAAATGATCAAATGGTTATCAGGAAATTAGTGTGTTGGGGAAATAATTGTCAGTGAAGTATTTGATTGTCAAGAAAATGATACGGACTCCAAATGTTGACATGTTTATAAACTCTATTAAACGTAATGGTAACACTAGGTAAAAAGATTGAATATATGTTACGTACTCAAATATAATATTATGAAAAAATATGCAAGAGTATGCTTTTTCGCATAATTTTCTTTGACAACTACAAAATTAAAGAAGAAAAAACGAAAAAATATTTCTGTGTACAATATTATACGTAAAGATACTATACAAATAAGTTGATAAATAAAAATATGATTATACAAATTTGTGCCCAAGGAAGCGTAAGGTAGAATTTTTTAAACTAAAATAGGTATTCATTGATTCAGGAACATCAGATGGATTATCTCTACCTTTCCATTGTATAATAGGCATTGGATGAACGCTATATGAAGTGAGCTCTTTATTCTTAATTTTTGCGAGAAGAGCTAAATCAATTGCACCTTGTGGTATCATAGGATCAAGTTTTTCCACCAACTTGCGGGCACCCCAATACGAAACGGCATAAGCATGTGTACAACTTGGCATCACTGATTCATATAGTTGATTAGCAAGAGAACCATCGACAAGTTTACCTATTTGTTCATAACAATGACCTATATATAAAGTATCCCAATAAGCAGGTAAATTACGATGAATCCCTGTCATAATTTCAGTGATATCAGTTTCAAAATCAACGTCATCTTCTAGAATTAAAGCACTACGGTAGCCATTATCAATTATTGATTTATAAACCAAATAGTGACTGATATAACAAGCTCTTCTGCCAGGAGATAATCCACCGTAACCATATTTTCGAAAAAAGCTATTGTCAAATCTGGAAGGGGCACTAAAATAATCAAAATCTAAATCAAAATGAGAAGCCAATTCTTTCATTCTATCACGCCTATCAGTTCGAAACTCAAGACTAATAACATATATATGATCGAAGCCAAGTGTTCGATTCGAAGGTTTAACCTCCTTAATCTCTTGTAAATTATTGGAAACTTCGAATAACGAAGAGATTAGATAGCTTATATAGATTAAAATTATAATCAAGAAGCAAATAAATTTCTTGCTGGGTTTGCTCTTGTCATGGTTTTTAAATAAAAAGGTTGATTGCAAAGAGAACGCTTTCATTTATTATAAAAATAACTAACCATAAATAGCTGTTTGAATTATTATTTAAATAACAATGAAGAATTATTGGAATGATAATTATTTAACACCCAACCATAAAATGCTGTCAAAATTATTTTTAACACTAACAATAAAGAGCTTTTAGAATGATTTTTTGCTTTATTTAATTATTTGATTTTCACGCTACAGTTCTGTTGTATCATCGAATAATTGAAATCAATGATTTGTTTAATAACTTAGCTCTTATTAACTCAGTTGAGAGAGCATCAGGGAATAGCAATTAAATAGTCAATTTTATTAATGGGGACGATTTATGATAAATAATCTTTTATATGAGATCTTTAGGTTCTCTTTAAATACATTTATATTCATACTAACGAATATTAAATGAATACGTGTACAGTAAATATATTTTCATACTAAATTAATTGATAACCCATTTACGAAGCAATCATATGGGCAAGTGCTGCAAAAAGGACCAAATTGACAAAAAAAAAGATATTCGGAAAATCAATCTTTGTTGTAAATCTTATAATAAATCATAAGAATATACCGACTTTAAAGAGCAACATAGTAAAATTTTATTAATACAATTACTTTTGTGTTTTAAGTAAAAATGACTCTAATCTTAGTCTAAATTTATTTATGTAAAAAAATATCTTTTGAAAAAAATTGTCAACTTGGTCCCTTTTTGAGCACCCAGTTCATATATACCCATACAGTGTTGTACACGGATGTTGTCATTTTAAATTTCAGGGACGCGGTACGATGTCCCATGTCCGTGGTGGTGTCCTATATTAAAAGTTTATCGACCTCATTGGCTAAAAAGAACACACCTATTACAATTTTTAATTGTCCGGGACGTTGCGGACTGTCCGTTGTCCGTGTCCCTGTCCCATGACAACACTGTACCCATATATAGTAAACTGTACGCATTTTATTATAAGTTTTTACTATAGTCAAAAATGACATTTCTAGTATGTTGACAAATCGTTTTCTAGCAAATATTTTGGCATCTACTAATCAGATTTTAATGATCTTACTATCATTAGAATCAGAAAATAATGCTCTACAAACTTACTTAAAAATTGAAAATATATTCACTTAGTAGAAAAATAACTTTACTTTGTCGTGAAATGGCATTTGCGACTTAGCAATTTTATATAGTAAATCTAGACCTGCGCGTCACAATTTACTATGTATGCTTGCCTCACGGATTATCAATTAATAATCCCCGGCAGATCGCGACCTATGGAGATTTGGGTTCACAGTTTTTTTATCAACATATGAAGGTAGTTTATTTTAAATGGCGCAGGCTTTAATATATTACTATAACAAATGCGAACCTTCAAATAATTTACCACAAATTTTGGTGAATATTTGGCTATAATTCATTAAGTAGTGTAAGTTTAATTTAGAAACTCTAATACAGAATAGTTTTGTTAGATATACAACTAAATACTAATGTAGCATAACTATATTGATATGAGACGCTATAATTTAAATGAAATTTTATAAAATTTTAAGATGTAAATAGTATAGAGTGTAGCCACGTCTTTAAAAACACACCAACCAACATATGGGCGGATTTTACGCACTTGATGTGAAATGAATTAGATATGCAAATCAACGTCTTTTATATATCTAATTTCAAATTTTCATTATTTAAAGGTCAGAGTAAATTTTGTAAATTTATTTATTTAATTTAACATTAGGGTTAGAGCTGTTTGAAGTTATATTTAAGAGGGTTTATAGGTAAAATTACTTACCCAACATTTTTAATTAATGCACCAAAGTAGGTTTAGACTCCGTTTCTTTATTTTCGCATTTTCTCTTTTTTTTCGTTTGTTTTGTTTCGCAAAAATTTTACAATTTGATTGGGCGATAATTTTTATCAAACCTAATCAAACAGATATCACCTAAAAATGTACTTGGCAGTTAGGTAGCGCACGTGATTTGGTTATATTTACACAATACGTACGTATATGTAGATCAGTTTTTAAATTATCGCATATGATGATGCGCAAAATCCGTCCATTCACAATAATTTTCTAATGCTAACCATAATAATACATAACGCCGGAACATGGAGTGTTTCATATTAAAAGGACCCATTTTGACATTTAATAATTTCGAGTACTGTAAATCGAATCAAATATAAGCACAAAATTTTTTACTTTAAGATCATTTCGTGAATCTTTTTATTACATAATTAGCTTTATTACTTATAACGAATTTTTTATAATATATTGTCACGGAGTTTACCGGACTACCGTGTATTCGTTGACCTTTACTATCAGTTGGCTAACTTATACGATATAATATGCTCACACAGACAAACCGGTTTATTCACTAAAATGTGTCTCATTCTGGTATCTCCGATAACTTAAATATTACTAATGCATATTTGCGTCACCGGTTATTACATACTTTGCTCATCATTCATGCAATCATTTTAACTTTAATTAAATCGGTATCACCTGATATGGATTACGCATTAATTAGATCATGACATTCGATCAGGGACGCGAAAAAATTTGGAGCCAAATTTGCTCAAGAAATCCAAATATCTAGACGGTTTCAAATATATCCAAATATACCGTATTTTCTTGAAATAACACACAGGGGTATAATTTCGAAATTTGGCCCGAATTAAGCTTAATTCGGGCCAAATTTCAAAATAACGCACCTGTGCGTTATTTCACGAAAATGCGGTATGAGAATTTCCATGTAAATCTAAATTTTTATAAAATTCTCCATTTTATTGGTCATCAATAGATACTACCGCTAGATTTCGATTCATAGGAAGACATTCGTTTGATTGGATAACTAATCGAATCCACAAGATTATTTATTAGCGAAGCTAACTTTTTATTTCAGTATTATACAGTATTTGGAAACTTATTTTATTTTTAATTTTCAGCCATTGTGACCTTTATTAGAGATGCATCATCACATAATTAACGAAACAACTCTATTATACATATCACAAGCCTATTATTTAACAAATACAAATAGTATAAATTTTTTCAAGTTTAAAAGTTTATTATTATTATTATTATTTTTTTTTTGTTGACCACTTAGAACTTATAAGTCAATATAACTTGTAATAATAATAAAGTATGGAGATTCTAGGGCTGTGAACTAATTTGGATTATTTTTCAGTGTTGTTTTTGGAAAGTATTTTAAATTAAGTTATTGAGCAATTGATTTACATCGGCCGATCAACGAATATCATTCTAGATAAGGATTCAATTTTTCTTTATCATTTTTGATAATTTAAATTATAAATTTTATATTGGCTAAAATAGAGTTCCAATCCTGAATTTAATATACTATCCATTTACTATTGATATTCCGGATATCAATAGTAAATGGATATCCGAATAAATCAGATATGGATAAACGGATAATGGATTTATCCGGATTTGAACTAGACTAAAAAATTAGCCAAATTTATTAAAATATTTGCAAATTTTTGTGAATAAAAATGATTTTTCCATGACACTGCCCGATATGTATTTGACACATATATGAATCCGATTAGTATCCTAAAGTTCTCCTATTTCCGCCAAATATCTGGTTTAAATAAGGTTCATATCGGGATTACGTTATACAGGTTGGAGCCCGGTTTGCCTCATTCGATTTGTGTTAATTTATTTGGTAATTTTTTCGAAAATATAACCATAATTTATAATACTGAATAGTAGAAGGTTCTTCACAGACAAAGCTTCAAATACTACCACTTCACTTAGAGACATTTTAAGTAAAAATAGTAATGTATAATAAACTATAAACGCCAAAGTTTCTATTAATTTATAGAAATTTCAGATAGTTTCTATATACTTGAAAAAGGTGGTTTGGTAAACTTTATCCGAACAATTATTGCGGTTTGCAAAAATATGTGAAATTTAATGATTAAAAAACCACCATTTTTTTAGACATAAGATTTATAAAATATGTATAATAACCTCAAATCTAATATAGTTACTAAAATTATGTATATTAAAGCCTAATCTTAAAGTCTAATCTAAAAGTCTAAAAAATGTTAAAAAATTGGAAATCAGAAATCATCGATTTCATTTTTTTTTTTATCATCAAATTTCACATTTTTTTGCAAACCGCAATAAATAAATTACACTGACTCCCATAATTATTGTTCTAGCACATTTAAAATTTTTAGAGCGTGATTTTTCGCATTCAGTAAAACAAATAACTAATAAACTTCAATATTGTAAAGCTCTTAATTTCCTTAATTTAATATTAAAATTTCGCAAAAAAATATTTATTATTTTTTAAAAAAAATTTAAATTTCCACAATTTTTGTGAACAATAATTCTGGCGCAAAACCAGAAAAAAGTTTACATGAATTTTTTTAAATTTATTTTAAACAAATTAATTTTTTTTTTCTTTTTTCTAAAATTTACTATTTAGTATACCCCCCTTTAGCTTTAAGGACATCTTTAATTCATTGAGGCATCATGTTGATTAGCTTTAAAACATAATCATCATCGATCTCATTCTATACCTTTTGGATCTTATTCCACAAATCTGTTTCACTGGAAATATTACCAGGAAGGTGCCACAAACAATAATCAACCTCATCCAATAAATGCTCTATAGGATTTAGATTGGGAGAGTATGGCAGCCAAGTCAAAACATCGATTCCTTTTTTATCCAAACAGTTGGTAACTATATCTGACGTATGTTTCAGATCGTTATCATGTTGGAAGACAAAGTCATCATTTGTCAAATGCCATGCCCGTATCGTCCCAATTAATTCATCTTTAAAGATTTCATGATATAGCTCCTTATTCATATTTTCCTCGATCCTACAATAGTTTCTAACACCATATACACTCATACAGCCTCATACTATTATGGACTTGCACCATATTTCACTGTCGGCTTTATATGTTGCAATAACAATGGCGAATTCAGGTCTTTCCAACACTACTCTCGCCTATCTGAACCAAAGATCTTGAACTTTGACTTGCCCAAAAAAATGACTCTTCGCCAATCTTCGACGGTCTAATTACGATATTGTCTTGTGAAGTTTCTTTGCAATTTTTTGGTCTTTGGTTCAAGTAGAGGTTTTTTTTCTTTACCCGAGATTCAAGACCTTGTTTTCATAGTATACGGCAGATTGTATTCATGAAAACATAAACACCTTCATCAGATGTTAGTTTTTTTGGGCTTGAACGGCAGTCGGGCATGTATCTGATCTAAATTACTGCACTATTCTTCTTTTGTAGTAGGTAGTAAGTATTCTGGAGTGTCCTAGCCTTGGTAAAACATCCAAGCAACCAGTTTGCTTCTCTAAATTTTTTATTCTTAAGACCGTACTGTCTTATGGAAAGCAATAGTACAGCTGGAGTAACCTTCTTCAAGAAGGGTGGAAATACAGTTTCTTTTTGAAATTGAAATCTCTCTTATAGTTATAGTAAGTTTTCTTGCATACTTACTATTACTAATCGAGCAAGTATTTATATATATTTGGTATAGATGTGACAAAAATGCATATTTATTTTGCTTACATAAATATGCCATAATTATTGCACTATATAAAAAGTGCATAATCAGCGGTTTTCTAAAAAGCCGCATAATTAGTATTAACCAAAAATTGGCTATATTAAAGTCTATGTCGGAGGGTCTACTTTACCCAAATTTGCTAGTCATAGGACTTATATAAAGTAAAATATCGTGACCTAAATTAAATAAAAGAGATAAGAAAATAATTCTGAGAGTCAGTGTTTCAATATTATTGAAGCTACAAGAGTAGGCGAGTTTATAAAATTATTGATTCTCACTTTTATAAAACCTACAATCTTGAAATACAAGTCACTCTCATTATAGTGAAGTCCTTGGGCTATAAAATTTCTTTACTATATTGAGAGATTCACTATATAGAGAGTCTTTTACTATAGTAATAATAATTCTGTTTTAAAAAAATTCTTCACTATAGCCAATCTTCACTATATCGAGAGTTCATTATAACGAGAGTGACTTGTACCATTTCCTCAACTCATAATTCTGATATCCTTTTTTTTCGACAAAAGATATTTCTGACAGTATATTTTTACTGATAGAAATTTTTTTACCAAATTTTTTTTCCTGACAAAGCCAATCTGAATTCTGAAAAATTTTATTCAATAGACTTTTTCATCAATAAAACTCTTTCTCCGAACTCCTGTTCTCTAAACAAAAAATTTTTTTCTGATACCTTTTTTACTGACAAATATTTTGATATATTTCCCCGAAATGATGTTTATCCAAAAGATGTTTTTCCAAAAAGATATTCCTCAAAAGAAATTTTCCAACAATTGATTGAACAAAACTGCATATATCAAGCCAACTCAACATAAACTTCATGAGAAGATATTCATATGATTTGTTAATTTTTATAGATCTACCCGTGATTGCCCTTAATAATTAGCCAATCAAATTATAGAAATATTAAAAAAATTTTATCATTATATTAATAGAAATTAAAGAAACACTATATAAAGAAGCTTATAAAGAAGCTTACAAACTTATAAATACATGTTAAAAAAAATTTATCACATAAGGTAGCTGCACAACACTGTCACATGAAATCAGGAATGTAAATTTATGAATTACTATAACTCGATTATATAATATAGATATAGTGCAAATTACCTAAATCATCCAACTTTGCTACTCATATATTTCAAAATTCGCAAATTAATATTAGCACTGTAATCACGTTAAGATTTACCTAATCAATTATTCATTTACGAAATTTACAATATTTGCTGAGTAGTAGAAATTTTTTAGAAAAATTACAATTTCAAATGCATTGTTATGTATTTATCAATTAGATACAATTAGTTGTTTAATGGTTAAGATTTGATTTAATAGTACCATAAATAGCCGGGTTCAGTACATAACTAAAAGTTTATACTATCAAAAGTAAAAATTTGAAATATATTACCCTTTGTATTTGTAATATACAATCTAGATGTTTGAATTTCAATCAAGAATATCCTGATATTTGTACATATGTCTAGTACTCAGTGGGTCTACTATTCAGGAGGATCTTTTATATAACTATTTATGGTAGTAATAGTCATATTCTAAATTATGATAACTGACTAACCAATAGGCTACCAGATAATAGGATTAAAAAGATTGGTTAATGGATTAATATTTAAGGGTCTGGTTAACTTAAAATATAATACATATATGAGCAATGCCAAGGAAACAAAAGGTTTCAATCATATAAAACTTATATAATTGAAGCCAAATTTTCTCTTGATATATTTATATAATATCATATTTATTAATTGTGAAGCAAGAATAATTTTCAAATAGAAAAAAATGTAACTAGTTGTATTTATTAATATGCTAAACAAATGTGAAAATTTCTTCTGATAGCCCATTTAGTTGACATTATATATTAGAGTTTTGCTTGATATGATGTTGACTAAATAAGCTGTAGATAAAATAATTATTAGCGAAGTAAGAGAAAATTACTAACAACAGTGCGATTGAATTCTTATTATAAGACTTGAGCAAATTCTCTGAATTAGATTCTATTCAGTGTTGGCTTGACTAGACCAGTTTGGCCAATCAAACTGGTCTTGTCAAAGGATCTGTACTGGTCAGATTGGTCAAATAGCATATTTAAATATAATTTATTATATAATATATATATTATATTTATATTATAGACTGATTTTATCAGTTTGACTAGTAAATTTTTGGTCAACCTCTATTGTATAAAAAATTAAGTGTATAATCATTATTCATAATGTAGTTATATAAAATAATGCAAATGCTTTCATAGAAGTTTATATAAAATTTTTATAATTTAAGAAACAAATTACATAGCTGCTTATTTTTTTATATAGGTTATATTCGGATATAACTATTACCCTCTTTGATAGAGTATAAGCCCAGTTACTTTATTAGATTTTATTAAAGGTTTTAACTTTTTAGATTAAATGTTAACCATGTATTACCACTAATAGTAGATATTGAATTGCTTAAAATCTTCCAACCATTTGACTGTTTATCTGTGTTAACTATTTAATCCAGTCAGCACTAATATAATTTTGACTATCATAACTTGGCCAGTAACAATGAAAAACTGGCTCAATTTTATTATATAGACTGAATTATTCTTGTAATAATATATTTTTGATTTATAATTAATTTCAAATTTTGTTAAACATCCCAAGCTAAGCAGTTCCAATCTTTAGTTTATAGATGTTTCATATCATAATTTGAGTTTATGCTGTTTTCATAAATTCTGGGCACTTAAAAAAATTGCTACTAGCTGAATTGATAATTTTTTGTTTGGTTTGACTTGGTAACTTAAGTACTCATTGATTTATTCTTTGAGAAATTTTTTAGCTTAGAATTTATGAAAACAGCTGTGAATTAGAAATTATAAGCTGAGTAGTGGTCAAAATTTTTATAGGAAGACTGTATTCATTAAAATCAATTTGTTAATTTCTGAATAATAATAAAATGTGTAGATAGTTGGCCTGCATTAATCTAATTTAGGCTGATGGTCTTCAAACCTTTAATTTGCTAAAAATTAACTTTTTCAAATTTTTTTTTTTTGAAAAAAAAACATTAGATCCACTTTTTGGTAAAATTTAATTTTTTGACTAACGAGCATCTGTAGTTTCGTTAATAGAATTTTTATAATTTTATTCTAGCTATGATGTAACTAGTGATATGGGCTGGCCCTAGCCCAATGGCCAGGATGATGGGCGGGTCAGTCCTCAACCTGCATCTTCGTGAACTGAGTTGTTAATAAAAAATAGGTTAATTCTCTAGGGCTAGGAGGTTAAATGAAAATATACATTGATTGGCTAATTTAAAATAATGATAATAAATTGGCGAATAAAGAAAAAATCAAGTAATTTAGTATTACTAGAATTTGGTAAGGAACCACATGATATATGGTGGCTAATTTTGATTAAAGAATTTACTAGTAAAAGATCGGCTCAATTGACTGACCGAGCTTTTTTTCAGTCAAGAATTTTTCATTGCTAATATCAATGCCCTATATATAGAATCAATCACTATACCTTTTTTGGATTAGATCTATCTCAAAATACAGTAAATCACTAATAATCATACTTAATGCAGGTTTTTTGCTTTTGCATTACATAATGCAACATTATGTCACATTATGCCCTGTATCTATATATATATAATTGCTTTATAATTACTATATATCTGATTTTATCATTAAGAATAGCTCTAATATGTGGTTATATGTACATTTAAAGATGTTAAATAGTTAGGATTTAACCATTATGAAATTTAAACCATTTTAACAAAATCAAAATCGGTTAAACTAGTTGGTTTATTAATACATCATAAACTAGTTTATAGTTTGTATAAATAACTGCTCTTATTTAACCGGTTGTACTTACAAAACTAATTAATATTTAAAATTATTATATGTTAACATAATACATAAAGTTTGATATCAAAAAGTAAATTTTACTATTGAAAACTATATTATATAAACTTCTTTTTATACATAACATGTCAAAACATTAAATAATAAAAAATTTCACTGAATTAAATTTATATAATAAATTTTTAAATTTTAAACCCTACATTACATTATGCGACATTATGTTTTGCATAATGTAATATACATAATGTGCATGACACTTCTCTAATTATACTGCATCCTTTTCACTATAAAACCTGTAATATTTTATAACACAAATACCTAAGTGTATTTTAATTAATACACAGATGCATCTGTCTTTGTTTATTGGGCAGAATCCAACATTGTATGACTAGTCTAATGATTAAAAGCTACCCGAAAAAGTATACATATCAATTTAAACATGTGAACATGCTATCCTAGTATGCAAGATTTTGTACACATATAGTTGCTTGTAAACCATAAATTTCGTACTACGTTCCTGGTATACACTTTAAAGAATAGATATATATGCGTAAAGTGGGATGAATGTGATATTTATTATTAATAAAACTGGCTCATTAAAGAATCTGCAAGATAAACACAAACTTTAATTTACGCACACTAGAAGAACCGACCAAATTTAAACATTAAATCCGAACCTTCTACTACAAAAAGCTTGCACCCGTTCAAATTAAACATTTAGTAAAAATTTTGATTAAAATCTAATGTAATAAAGTAGTTTTAAACGAAAATTTTTCCAGTTACCTTCATTCCAAAGTATAATTTTGCATGGTCCAATAGGACATTGATATATTTTGTCTCCTAAACAAAGTCCAGATTCTCTGGCACAGTAAATATTAACGTTCTTTTAAAGCTATAAATAACTTTTGTGGCGATTTTTATTTGCGAAACATCACGTTCTCAAAAATACTTTAAAATATATAAATATAAGTTACCCATGCAATTGATTTTCATAAGCTAATTAAGCGAATGCCCTACTACGAACATAAACCAGGCCAACTTTATCGATGAAATGGCTTTCAGCAGTAATACGCACATTTTATGTAGCGCATATAAGGCTACGCAAAGTTAATTTTTCGGTTTGTATTACATGGATTTCAGAATCAGTGGTTGGTAGTCGGATTTTTTTTTTAATTCTACAGTAAATAATAGACTAATATTCACATTTAAGGTCATACATAGTTAATTTTTCGCTTTACATAATATGGAATCAGAAAATTGGGTCAGCAATCGAATTTTTTTTTATTAGTTCTATCGGATAATTCTGGAAAAATAAGGTTTCTACCGGAATAATTTATGGGCAAAAATTAAATGGCAAAAATAGAACAATTGGCACAATTGGAACCTAAAAAAAAAAAAAAAAAATTTGAAAAATTGAAAAATTGGGTCGGCGGGTAATGCAAAACGAAAAATTAACTTTTTGTGGCCTAAACTTAAATTTGCGCATATTTTGTTGAAAATGATTGCGTATTATAAATTTACTTTACATATATAAAATTTGCGCATATCATTCATATATAATACACGCTTGCACCAATAAAAATTTTTTGAATTTATATCACTGGTTGTAAATAATTGTCAGCAAATTTGTTTATACCTTTTTCGAGTTATCAGGTGACCCAGAATTTATAAAAATAGCTAGTAAAACATCCTTCGGTAAAAGGGCTTTCAGTAAAATATTTTCAAAGAAATAGAATGTCAGAAAAATAGACATTCATCTATTTAATATTCAATGAAACAGAAATTGCAGATAAATGACTTATTAGTAAATTATTAAATTAAATTATTTTCTGGTAAAATGAGATTTTCAGAATCATGTCTTGTTAATAAACTGGGATGCCAATATTATGAGTTCAGTGAAATGGCATTTCAGTAAAATTGATTTCGGGAAGTTAACCCGAACCGCGTGAAATAATGCTCGTGAGCATTATTTTAAAATCAAGTCCTTCAAAAATAACTTATATGGCCTCGAATTGGCGCTCATGGGCGTCCACGCATCCAATGTAGCATAATTTACTGTTGCGATATATATACAGTCGATACTCCATATGCGTGCACTCTATAAGTGCACTTTCCCTATAATGATAAGTGCTTGATTGGTCTAATATAATTATTTAATATCATTTATTATAAAACGCAACTATGGTGGTTTTGCACCTATTACATTTTTTATATATTTTCCTAAGTTTTTATAGATTTTTTATATAAAATTTTTGCAACAAAATTTTCTTGTTGTGGTTAGTATTTAATTCTTAGAAAGAGTTTTGGAGGGCGTAGAACATTTTTACTTAGAGTATCGCATATTAATTGGTTAGCCAGTTTTTAAGGTAATGCAACATAGGTGGTAAAGCACCATAGGTGCAGTGATTTAATAATATATGCAGATTATTCCCATAATGAATATTTTATTACCCAACAACATGTATTTATTGAAGTCGACTATATTGAATTTAGAAAATCTTCTCTTATTTTGAAATAACGCACATGGGCGTATTCAAAATAATACACAGGTCAATTAATTAGCACACAGGTAGACGTTATTTGCGCTTATATGTAATAGTAATATAATATAAACCTATCGGCTTGCATCTCCACGATAGGTTCCAAAGTTTGAGCCAAACCATTTTTAGAGCCGGTGCTTTATTAGTAGGGCTGGAGCTGAGCCATTTAACTAGCTTCAGCTTGAGCTGTTCGCATCACTAGTTATACTAATATCTGAATATAAAGACATCATAGTAAAATCTTTTTATATTGTATTATCTTTTTTTTTCAAAAATTTTCAAAATTAATATAAAATATTGGTATAACTCATTGTATCACATTTTAAATTTTTTTGCTAATGAAAAAAATTATCAATATATCCGGAGTAACGTGTATTAGAAACGGAGTATACAAAGTGTTGACTATATAAAGTGTATGCAAAAACAAGGTGACTTATAGGTAAATTACATTTTGATAATGATATTAGACTAAGGCACCGAACTTTAAACAATCTCTTTGTTTCCAAAACATGTAAAATATTTGGGATTCCTAACTGTAATATAATTTATATGTCAGAATGTTTGGCATTACAAAACTAGAGGCATTTTGCAAAACCTAGTAAATACTATTTGTGATTCTACCAAATCCCAAACTAGTAGGTTTTGGTCACAAACCTACTGTCAACTCATTTTCACGATACCGTAATTCCAACATGCTATTTCATCTAGAGAACATTTTTTTTGATAACATTTTTTCAGCAATACTTTTCTTAGACAATACATTTCCCAGACAATCATTTCCCGACATATAGTTCTAACAAACACCAATTCTAATCAGGAACCCTAATGCTAAATTGGGCCAATTTTATGTTGAAGAAATGATTGTTGAGAGAATGTCTTGTCTCAGAAAAGTATTGTTGAAAACATGCAATGTTGAATAAGTGTCTTATTGAAAAAATGAAAATGTGCTATAGATGAAATGGTATGTCGACATTGCGGTGTCGGGGAAATGATTTGACGGGTAAATAACTTTCAGAAATTGAGCAACAACGGTCCACACAGCATAAAATAAAACGACAAAATATTTTTCTATTTCATAAATATTTTCAGTACATATTTCTATTTTCATCAGAGTTAAAGATTATTACAAATATTATTTTGTGCCATAATTACATATGTGAATTGTATATATTAATATCATAAAGAAAAATCTATATACTAGGTGATAGGGTTTTTAAATCCCGCGTATTGGCAAAAAAAAAAATCATTTATGAAATGTTGGTATATAAGGCTATATAAAATTTATTTTTTGGTTCTCATAACATAAATTTTAAAAATGATTCGGCAACCTGGCTTTTAATTTCATTTTCAAAAAATTTTATATGTAAAAAACATATAAAATTTTTTTACAAAAATTTAAAAAGGTTTACCCGGATAATAAATATAGTAAAAAATTTTTTTCAAACTTTTGTTGAATTTGACCTGGCCGGGCTATGAGTACCAATTAATTAAGTTTGTATGGCCTAATATAACCATTTTAATCAAATATCTAAAGAGCTGTTGGAATGATTTCATAATATGAACTTTCTTATCCTAGTACTAATCATAAATAAAAAGAATGATTTTATGATATGAACTTTCTCATCCTAATACTAACCATAAATAGCTATTAGTATGGTTTTATAATACGAACTTTCTCACATTAACACTAATTATAAAGAGCTGTTTGAATGATCTTAAAATACGAATTTTCTTATCCTAGAACTAACTAGTGATTGGACCCGAGTTGAGTTTTGGCAACTCTGTGGAAATAGGTGGGTCAACCCGCGGGTTATCCAGAAGTTATCACGGGTTAATCTATATAAGTTCTAATCCAGTCAAAAAGTAAATGTTATTGCAGCTATTATTATAAATTCTGGGACACCTTAAAAAATTAGCCGAATGATTCTTTGACTGATTCGGTTAAGTTTTTGATTTCGGTATGATCGGTATATGAGATATATATGTTGTACATCAAATGGGCAATATAATATTTATGTAAGCATTGTAATTAGTGTTGGTCCCTGGACTGGACTGGTCCAGTCCAGTTCCAGTACTTACTGGAACTGAATCTAAATAATAAATATGTACTATAAAATCTCGAAATAACATACAGAGGTGAAATTATAATTTCCGGCCAGAATTAAACTTAATTCGGGCCAAGATTTGAAATAATGCACATGCCTGCTATTTTGAGATTTTACAGTATATAAATAAAATAAATTATATTTATAAAATTTTATAACTATATTTGCTATTCCAGCGACAATTGTTTGTTGTTAGTTTGTATCGTAATTACTGTTATAAGTTGCTGTAAAAAAAAACTCAGTTACAAAACTTATTTGCCACTCCTGTTATTATAGTATATGGTAAGTTAGTTTGTATTGAGAATTTTCATTATGAGTTGTGATTAAATATCCTGTTTAAGAATTCTCTTCTCCAGTGAAACATAAATTTTGTACTGAAATTAGGCTGTTCAAAGTTAATTTTTCAGTTAACATCACCCCCTCCCCCTTGGCTTCCCCGATAAAATGAATATATAAAAAAGTAAAATTTAAAAAATACTGTATAACTATGAAATAACGCAATGGGATGTAGGTTCGAATTTCAGCCTAAATTAAGCTTAATTTAGGCTGAAATTCGAAATTACTCCCTATGTGCTATTTCATAGTTATATGGCAAATATAAAATAAAATACAATTTAAAATAAAATAAAATAAATTAAAAATAAAATAAATTAATTTAAAATAATTTAAAATAAAATAATTTAAATTAAATCAAATGTTCTGGCTAATTAAAATAAATAATAAAATACTAATTCTTTTTTTTAAAAAAATGAGATAAAAAAATAAATAATATAAAATTTTAGTTTCTACTACTTAGCTATTATATATGTTATTTCAGTTTGTGATAAATGATTCAAGAAAAACTGATGAAAAAAGAGCCTCTGAAGTGTTTTTTTATCTAGTATTAATGAGTAAGAAGAAATATTTAAATAAATATTTAACTTTAACAGAAATAACAATTACAAATCAATTATTTGAATTGATAATTTTATATATTTTTTAAGCCTTCTGATCAGTGATTTATTTCATTCAATGAAGGACAAAATTTGTATTTGGCTAATAGAAACTTGGGGTAATTAGTAAACTTAAAATTCCGATCTGTGATCACTGCATAAAAATAATGCAGATACGATTACTAGATCACAAGAGTTTTGGCTATAAAAATTATATATACATACGTATGAAGTTCTTTTTCTTAGATAAATGCATTATATAATTTTTATTTACTTATTTATTTTTGCTCCTCTCTTTTATAATAGAAATATAATATTAACTACTGAATCAAATTTATCTGTCCTAATTAGCAACTCAACTAGAATCTCTAGACTAAATTTAACTTGAAGTCAATTTGTTTTAATAGATTTACTATATTAAAAATAGGTTGTTCATTTTATATATTCATTTCTTTGCCCCCTTTTGAGAGTTCTTGAAAGTGAAGTTAACCAAAAAATTAACTTTGAATAGCCTTATCATGATTTCTGTTATGAGTTACTGTAAAAAATTCTATTAAGCAATCAGCATATATGTATATATATATAAATTATATAAAATAATAACTAATAAAAATTTTTTTAGACAAATCATGTAAAAACTGGACTGGAACTGGAACTAGTTCCAGTGAAATAGTCCAGTCCAGTTCAGTTTTTAAAACTGGACTTAGGACTGTACCCAATACTGATTGTAATAATTAGTATAGCTAGAAATTGTGACTAGAATATATATATAAATAGCTTTGAAGTGTATTGTGAATTCTAACGGCTTTAATTATAAATTAAATATACGCTAAATGGATTCAATATTAACTTTAAGTTAGTTTGAAATTTTTTAACAATTTGAGTAAAGTTAAAATTTTGTTTCAACTTGAGTGTATCTAAAGTCAACTTACATTGATTCTAAATCTAGCAAGATTCCATTCCGATATACAAAATATATATCACATATTCTGCAGATAAATTTTATTATTTTAATGTCGATACATTTAGAATGCTGTGTTTAGAAATTATAAAAAAGACTGTTCTTATCTAAGATATCTTGACAAGAAACGGCACCAAATATTAGCAGGGTCACTCGATGGTGGACCTGCCTGGGTTCTACCAGGGTGGCCTGTCAGGTGACCCGGGTGTCATTTTTTAGACAGGTCCAATCATTAACACTAGCCATAAAGAGCTATTATAGTTAGACTTCTATAAGTGCACTTTTTTAAATACACAGATTATGTAAATTCTCTCTAAATCATGGTATGGTCCAGTTATAGCTTATAAGAGCTCTACATATTTTGCTCTCTATAAATATACACCCTCTCTAAGTGTTCAGTTATCAATTTTTTTTTATAGCCCCGAAGAGATACACTTGGAGAGGTCTGACTGTAATTATAGAGATTGGACCCATTGCCTTACTCAGGTATTATCGAATACCAGGTTATATAGCAACAATTTCTACTTGGATCCAATCCCTATATACAATAAGACCTCCCTAAATGTAACCTCTCTAAATGCATAACCTCCTTAAATGCATATTAATTTTCTGGCCCAAATATATACCAAACCTCTATAAATGCACTTTTTTCTTATTTTTCTCTTAATGCATACCTAAAAAGTTTGGTCCCAACAATATGCACTTAGTGAGGGTTGACTGTAATACGAACTTTCTCATTCTAACACTAACCATAATAAGTTGTTAGAAAGATCATTTTGTTTTATTTAATTATTTGATTTCCATATTACACTGATAATTGGCTAAAACTCACATAATTGCTGTTTTATTTTTATATATAAGTATCGCCAAAAGAAAACCCAACAATTTAAATATAGATTATATTTAAATAGTCGGGTTTTCTTTTGGTGACACTCAATTTGAAACTTAAATTATTCACCTTTATTCTACAAGTATAGTAATAAAAATGTTTAAATTTAACTTGTTATTTAGGTCAGACCAATTTAATTTTATATTTTATATCACCTCCCTCTACCTTCGGAGAGTGGGAACAGTATTGTTTTTTATATAAAAAATTTTTTTGCACAGCAATATTGCGCTGAATTTTTAATACCGATGGAAAGATCTGAAGAGATGTAATATAAAACAAAAAATCAAATTGGCCTGGCCTTAAAGGCCATTCGAAGTTGATTCTTCGGTTAACATCATACCCGCTAAAGTCTCCCCTGAAAATGAACAACCAATCAAAACTCTCACCAATTACTTGATTTATATTAACCAATTAAATTTGCTTATTTTTATATATTCAGTTTATTTTACTCCTCCCACTCCCAAGAGTTCTAAAGGTGATGCCAACCGAAAAATTAACTTTGAACAGCCTAATGACAAGGCTAACATCTATCATATATATTAAAATTTGTTTGTCTGTGGCACAGTTCATATTTGAGAAGAGTCTAACTTATGCACCATATTGAAATACATAATAACAGAGACAAAACAGTAAAAGACTATTATGTTTGAATTATACAATGTTATACCATATTTTCACCTATGAGCATGTTTCGAATTTGGCCCAAATTAAGCTTAATTTAGACCAAAATTCGAAATTACACCTCTTTGCATTATTTCTTAAAAATATAGTATGTTATTTTAACTAAATAATTGTAGAGATTTGTTTAATTTACTTCCTAAAAGTCTAGCACAAAATAAGAAAGAAAAAAGGCAATTGATTAATTAAAAAAATCAAAAAAACTGCATTAGCACATATTTTTATTTTCATTGCTAATTAATTTCTTGTAAAATTTTATTATGTAATAAGGACCCCTGAATATATGCATAAAGCCTTCATCATACACTTAGGCTAAATTTTTTAGAATGTTTGTCTATAAGTGTACAAAAATAGGCTTTTTGATAGCAAATTTGCTTGACCTTTAATATACACTTAATAAATAAAATTAAAAAAAGATTGGTATACACTTATTATTATATTGAATTGGTATATCGTACAGTATATATAAGAATATCCACTTGGAAAAATTTACTATTAAATTTTGTCTTTTTTGGAATCTGGAGTTTTTCAAAGAAAAAAAATTTTCTTTACTAAGTAAACATCTTTTCAAGCTTTAAGTAAAGTTGTAGAGACGTTTCTTGCGATCAATATGGTGGTCAAACCGTTAAATTCGGCCTAGTGGATCGCGAGATATAAGTACTTTAGTCTTTGTGACTATATGTTTTCTTCTTTATTTATAAAGAAGAAAACATATTCGTGAAGACTAAAGACTATTTGATTGCAATAAACTCCTCTACAACTTTACTTAAAGCTTGAAAAGATGTTTACTTAGTAACGAAAAAATTTTTTCTTTGAGAAACTCCAGATTTTAAAAAAAGCAAAATTTAATAGTAAATTTTTTTGTGGATTATGAATTTAAAATTTAAATTTTTGTTGTACATTAGTTTTATCTTTATTTTTTATTTATTATTTTTTTTTTATATAATTTGGCAGTCATGCCTTAGCTTTATTAGGCTTTGTACAATTTCTCTAGAATATGTAAAATTTTACAACTAGGCATTTCAAAAGATAAGTAATAAACTCTAAACTTGTCAGCAGATAGTGTATGAGAACTATCTCTAAACGACAAGCACTATAGCCCACATTGTTATCTAAATTACAAGTTAAGACTAACTCGGTTACCAACTTGGCACCTATGTTCGACCTGCTATAGCAAGATTTCTCTCCTTCTGGACCCCTCCTGAAATTGGATATAACCCGGCTCTCAACAGTGGACCTTGCCGCCCATCATGACCACCTCTCCTTTCTTTCAGACTTCTTCTACCTAAGCCCGACAACAAAATTAAAACCCTTATTCATACATAAAAGTAAAAAAATAAAGCCATATTTATGAAAGACATAAACATTTTAGAAAAAAAAAACACCTCACGGTGGGAAAAAAAAACTTTTCAACAAATTCTAAAATAGTCTAACATAAATGAACAAAGAT
>CAJVPY010001031.1:0-21518 GCA_910591965.1 Dentiscutata erythropus
AAATTTGCCAAAATTTTCAGATTTCCGTGTGATGGGCGATCATTTGATGAACACAGTAATTTGAAAAGCGCAGTAAAACGTTAACTTACTTGCTATATTGTAGTTTTGTTTGATTGTGTTAATGGAAGTGAAGTAACAGATGTAATATTATCGATATTTTTGACTTGAAAATATTCTTATCAATTATACTGTTAACTTACAGACTATTATAGTGTTGTTTGATAGCGTTGTTTGATTGTGTTGACGAAATTGAAGTAACAGAAGCAATATGTTATTAGATTTGAATTATCGATATTTTTTGACTTGAAAATATTTTTATCAATCATACTAGTAACTTACAGGCTGTAATGTTGTAGTTTTGATAGGATTGGAGTAGTGGAAGTAATATATTTTTAGATTTGAATTATCAATATTTTTGACTTGAAATATTCTTATCAATTATTCCGTTAACTTACGAGCTATAGTATTGTAGTATTATAGTGTTGTTTGATTACATTAATGTTTTTTAACAACCCATTTTAATTTCCTTATTTGGGAGATCTACATCAATTAGCTAATCAGATTGTGAAGTAAAAGAAAATGAAAAAGATAAAAATTCCGGAAAACTAAAGTCTAAACCTAAAGTCGATAGAGCAATTTTACCTAGAAATTTTCTCTAGCCTTAATTTCAAGCTAGTCTTAACTCTATATTTAATTGCTTTGCTTTAGATATGTCGTATCTTAGGTGTAGATTTAAAATCGAGTTGCGTGATTGACTCTGACCAGTTTATTATTCATGTACCAGACTTTATACACATTATAAATGTCGTAATACTGATATTAATTAATAAAATAGGTTCGTCTAAATTTTTTTTTTTGCTTTTTTCATGAGTTCATTTATTTCATGGCAAACACTTTTTCAATTTGGTTGAAAGTTTAGCCCCAAATAAAAGAAAAAGGGCCTCAATTAACCAAGAAAAGCTACAGAAAATAAAAGATGTTCTGCTTAATCTCAAATAGTATATTATATATTTCTACTTTCAATGTTAAAAATAAGAAAAAATGTGTTTGTCACAGTCACCGGAGCATGATCGACCAATTAGATCGTGTAACGTTATGATCAAAGCAAAAACCAAGCGTCGAAACTTACTATCGTTAGGGTCGGGTTGGAGTCATAGTTAAGGTTCGGGTAGAGCTTAGTATATAGTAAAATTTTGCAAAGAATTTTTTTTTTTGCAGTTAGAAATGATTTTTTTAATTTTTGCATTTATCACGTTACACGTGATCCTTTGATCTAATTGGTCGATCACACTCTGGCGACTATCACCCCGGCGACAAATAGATTCACCCTAACAATCTAAATGACAAAAAAATTCCATACCGTATTTTCGTGTAATAACGCACATGTGCGTTATTTCGAAATTGCCACTTTTTTTAAAATCGCCTATTTGACTCAAAATAACGCCCGAAATAAAGCACCCCTCCCCTAAGAGTTTCACTATAAATATAATTATAGTCACATGTTTATTAAATTTTGGCAATATTGATCTGAAATATCGCACATGTGCGTCTCGAAATAACACACAGGTGTGCGTTATTACACGAAAATACGGTATGATTCATATATTATACTTCATATTCGTAAGAAAATTAAATCAAACTTCCAGTATTGATTGTGAAAAACAAACAGGTACGACGAATTTTGTAAAATTCATGCCACAACCACTCAGCACATAGATAAAAAAGAAACTTGCAACCAATTTATAGTAGTGAATGGTCGAAATACTAGGCTTAATTTGACGCATTGGTTGATAAATTGATCTGACGACTCATAATCAAATTTCAATGTGACGTAACTCAGTTTCAAATCTACACCTGTTCAAATCTCACAACAGATACATTTCCAAAAAGGAACTTTTAAAAATGGGTCGGTAAAATTGGTCATTTTTGACTTGGAAAATATTCTTATCAATTATGCTGTTAACTTACGGGCTATTATAGTGTTGTTTGTTTGTGTTGACAGGATTGAAATAATAGAAGTAATATATTATTAGATTAAATTATCGACTTAAAAAATGTTTTTAACAATTATACTGTTAACTTACATGCTATAGTATTGTAGTGTTGTTTGATTGTGTTGACAGAATTGAACAGCAGTAACACGTTATTAGATTTGAATTATCGATATTTTTGACTTAAAAAATATTCTTATCAATTATACAGTTAATCCACGGAGTTATTATTACTAACTTACGGGCTATAGTAGTGTTATTTGATTGTGTTGATAGAATTGACAGAAGTAATATGTTATTAGATTTGAATTGTTGATATTTTTGACTTGAAAAATATTCTGTAACTTACCGACTAATGTAGTATTGTTTTGATTGTGTTGATAGAATTGAAATAACAGAAATATTATGTTATTAGGTTTGAACTATTTATAGTTTTAACATGAAAAATATTCTTATCAATTCTATTGTTAACTTACTAGCTATAGTATTGTAGTAATAGAATTGAAGTAACAGAATAAATACATTGTTAGATTTGAATCATCAGTATTTTTGACTTGAAAAATATCCTTATCAATTATATGTTAACTTACGAACTATAATATTGTAATGTTTGATTGTGTTGATAGAATTTAAGTAACAGAAGTAATATCTTTTAGATTTGAATTATGAATATTTTTGGCTTGAAAATATTCTTTTTCTGTTAACTTACGCGCTATAGTATTGTAGTATTGTAGTGTTGTTTGATTACATTAATGGAATTAAAGTAACAGAAGTAATGTGTTATTATATTTTTAATTATCGATATTTTTGACTTAAAAATAATTTTATCAATTATACTGTTAACTTACCGACTATTGTATTGTGATTACGGAATTGAACAGATGTAATATTTATTAGATTTGAATTGACAATAATTTTGACTTGAAAAATATTCTTATCATTTATACTGTTAACTTACTAGCTATTGTATTGTAGTATTATAGTATTGTGTATTATAGTATTGTTTATTGTGTTGACGGAATTGAAGTAGCAGAAGTAATATGCTGTCGATATTTTTGACATGAAAATATTCTACTGTTAACTTACCGACTATTGTAGTGTTGTTTGATTGTGTTGACGGAATTGAAGTAATAGAAGTATGTAATATATTATTAGATTTGAATTCTCGATATTTTTGACTTTGAAAAATATTCATATCGATTATTGTTAACTTACAAACTATTATGGTGTTATTATTTGAATTAACGAAATTTTTGACATGAAAAATGTCCTTATCAATTATACTGTTAACTTACGAGCTATAGTATTGTTGTTAGATTATGTTGATGGAATTAAAGTAAACAGATGTTAATATTTTATTAGATTTTGAATTATTGATTTTTTTGACTTGAAAATATTCATGCATATCAATTAAACCGTTAACTTACTCGCTATAGTATTGTAGTTGTTTGATTGTGTTTGACAAAATTGAAGAACAGAAGTAATATTTATTAAACGTGTAGTTTGGTTATTTCACCAAGTTCAAGTAATTTTAAACTTTGGCCTACTTACGCTTCTTCAACTAATTCAAAGGCCCTTAACGCCCATGCATCATTTGGTTTAAAATTTAATAAATTCCTCAAGTCATCAATTGACTCATTATATTTTTTCATTACAAAATTAATTTCTCCTCGATATCTTAGTGCCATGATATTGTCATGTTCAACTTTTAGCAATTTAGTTAAATCTTTAAGCGCTTCTTCATATCTGCCCATAATTAAATAGATTTTTCCTCTATAATTTAAGTTAACTGAATTACTTGGATCTTTCTCTAATGATTCAGTTAATTTGACAAGAGCTTCTTCATATCCAAATAAGAATACATTATTTAATTTGTTGTTAATATCTTCATTATTCACCACTATTCATAGAAATAGAAAGATAAATATCAATAATGTTAAAAATTCAAACAATTATTGTTATGAATTAAATAACTTTCCAGAATATTCAAATTTACTATCTCCAAAATTTACTTTTACAGACGCCTGTTGCGATCTAAGCCCAATACAAGGATATAGAATTTCCAAACCATTGGGCAGATAGCACGCAATTCCTTGAAATATTAAGTAAAATATTAAATTCATGCTTAAATTTTAGATAAGCTTGGGAAATATTAAGACCTAATCCGATAAACTCATATGATCATGAAAACTTTCTTTTTGTTATTTTATTTTCATGTGTTACGATGTAATTATGTTTATTCCAATATCCAAATTAAAAACTCAGCAACTCATTTGACAAATGATTGGCTACACGTGCCGCAAAGCGGCACGTGCTCATTTGCCAAATTACCGTTATTCGACAATTTTTGCCCAATAATATATACTTATTACTAAATACCTAGATTTACTCCATTTTTAGTATAAAATAATATCTTGTAATCGAAATTTAAATAGCATCCAATAGTATCACCAGTAGTGTATGGTGGCCCATACTGCTCGCTACTTCCAGAACAAAAAGAATATCCATCATCACCATGATAACCCCATGAGTTATTTTCTTGCCCTAAAATATAACATAACAATACTATTAACTTAAGGCTATAAAGTTATGAAAAATATGAAACATTCTAAAATTTCCTATTACCAGGCATTGCCATGATATCTAAATAGTCGATTTTTTTATTCTGATCGGTTGGCTTTGTGCAAAATCCGATTCCAATCATTCTTTTAAAATATTGAATCAAATATTAAAAATAATTCCAATAAATAACTTCTCTAAATGCATAAATCACAATTGTTAAATATAGACTTTTAGCCAGAAAAGGCTTGTTTTAAAAAGATTATACATACAACCTGCACTTAGAGTTGATTATATAAAATAAAATCTTACCCATTTTTTCCTCCATCAATAATTTTAATTTCAAAATAAAAAAATTTACATTGTGAAGGAATCGGATTATTCGCCAGAATCGTAGCCGCTTTAAACTCTTCATTTCCTTTTATTTTAGAAAAATTTGTACTAAATTAGTGAGTTATGCAACTTTAAATGCTATTCATTTTGAAATTTTACTTAAAGTCGAGGATTCATTATAATATTAATGAATTTTCTTGTCAATATAGAAACTATTCCGCACATATATGAATAAAATAAAGCTTAAACCTCACTGTGAAATAAATGTCCATCCTCACCTATATATTTGACTTTAAGTCTATTTATGCTTAAAAGTGATGATGATTCAAGGTTCCATGCGGTCGGTAATTCGTTCATCAGGCTAAATTTCTTATCTTGTAAAATAAAAAAGATCAATTTTTGAGTTATTACTGTTTATATATACGTACGATTGTACGTACGGTGCAAGAAATTTAAAATCCCAATATTCTATGTAGAGATAATGCATAAACTAGTAGCACATTGAAAATAACTTTCATAGATTATCGATCTCAATAAGCAAAGAACAATATGTACGCAATAGCATGCTATTGAGATGACAAATTTAGCCTATCTTCAATGAGTTAGTTAACCTTTATTCTATATAAAGTGATTGAAGTTTTTAGGTTTCCTGCACCGTACTTGTAATATATCTAAATTTGGGATGTCTATAGCGGAGCTCTTATTTCTTAACGTAATAATTTGCTCGATTAGGGCTCATAGGAGGACAAAACTTCTGATTGACTGATCCGAATCAATTACCCGGGTAACTAATTTATACAGTTTAAAGTACTTTTTCAAAATGTAACGTTTCACCATTTTTCTTATGAAAAAAATTTTTTTTGAAAAGCATTGCACGCACGTGATAAGTATTGTAAATTGGATGCCTCTAGCTAACGATGCTAGATATTAAATTTTATTGCGTAATTTTTTATTGAGAAATTGTAGCATACATCAGTGCGATTGATGTATAAACTGAGACGGGATATGCTCCCAGAAATAGCAAACATAATTGCGCCGGGTATCGCCGTCATCAGCTGAAATTGCGATGCGTAGCATCAGCCGGTGGTCTCCCACACTGCATAAAGCAGGCCGGCCTTGAATTGAAGCTTTAAGTTGCCACAAAATGGCAGGATTCTATATGGGTTGGGTTCGGGTGCGAAACTTAATTTTGCGGATAATGCAGATATTTCTGGATCGTGCTTCTTATGTCATATCTTAACAATGGGCAATTGTTTAATGATTGGACAGTTGCCCGAATAGGCAATTAATTAGCACTTAAATGCAATTGTTAGCGTTTGGTGTGGTGCTATGCCAAATTGCTTATTTGGGTAAGTACGGTTGCAATGAAATTTGATTAAGGTAAGGCCGTTTGAATTTAAAAATTTGTTTAACGTCCCAACCTCTACCACTGGGGCTCCCCTTGACATTAGACAATAATCAGAGTAGCCTAGTGTTGGCGGTAGAATTACTGAATTACGGCATTACGGCATTCTACCATATGGTAGAATTAATTACGGCACAGCACCTAATTGCCGTAAATATTATGTGCCGTAATGCCGCAATGCCGTAATGCCGCAATGCCGTAATTCCGTAATGCTGTAATTCCGTAATTCCGTAATGCCGTAATGCTGTAATATCATAATACTATAGACATTTGCATGGCAATAATGCGATACCGTAATACTATAGCTAGGGATGGGTTCGGTTACGACTATAGTCGACTATTAGTCGTATTCGATATTTAGCCGACCGACGCTTAGCTGACCGGCTAAATTTGTAGTCGGTGCCAGATTTTTAATTTTCTGGCTAATAAAAGTGATAATTTTACTAAATTTGACATGAGACTATGTCAGCGGATCTAACCCTTCATTTACTAGCCTAATGCGTAGCATTGTGAGGCCGGAGCACATGACAATTATCATATATTTCCAAGCGTAAACACGCTACGCTCCGGCCAATGACTAATACTACAATAAATAATAAAAATTTTCGCTTCTAAGTGTGGTTACTGATTATTTTTGCAATGAATATTAGAAGTTAGAAATGGCTTTTACAGTGATTTTTTTTTAGTAACCCGGGCAATTGATTACATCAGCTATTCACATGACAAACAGACCAAGCGTTAATCAATCATAATATTTTCATGTATCGGTAAATTTTTTTTATTAAAAACTTTTTTATTTAAAAAAAAAAAATTTATATTCTTTACACAATACAATTCTACAGTATACTTGACACCCTTGCGCTATATTCCTTATAGTTGTCAATTAATAATCTAAAATAAAGCATCTTCCAATTTTCAGATCTTTATCTCCATTCCCGGCACCACTTTCACTATCTTAGTGTCATGGTGACATACAGTATGCGGTAAACTTGTGAATGAACGATCTTTGTCTTGGGCACGTGATACACGTAACAAGTAAGTGATCGATCGGGGATTAAGGATCAATTATGCATGAAATATGAGGTAATTTATTAGTAATATAAGAGTCAAACGATCGTATGATCGTATATGAATGAATTATGATGTAAGTAATGTGACCCAAAGTATGTATATATGAGCAAAGTGAATGTAATAGTTAGCGAGGTTAGTCTTAGTTAGTTTAGATAGTTTCACTCTTGTAATTAATAAACTTCATCTTGAGCAAATAAAAAAGTACTTGCCTTAATATAAACATTGAAATCGGGTATAGTGAAGCAATCAAATGCTTGCCATTTGGACTAGGTCATTCTTTGACGAAAGTCATTGATTAACCTGTGACACTAGTGAAATATGAAGTCACAAAAAAGAAAATTGTAGTAGGATGAAAAAATGACCAAAGAAAAAAATAGAAATGATGAGAACTGGTACTTATCTCAATGTACCAATTTACACTCCAAATCTCTATTCCTGGTGCCACTTTTACTATTCTAGCAAAACATGAAGCTACAGAAAAGAAAACATTAGTATGACGAAAAAAACAACCAAGGAAAAATGACAAGAACTGGTACTTGTCTTAATATACCAGTTTACACTTCGAATCTCCATTCCTAGCACCACTTTGCTATTCTAGCAAAACATGAAGAAAATGTTAGTATGACGAAAAAAATGACAAGGAAAAAAAGAAAAAATGACAAGAACTGGCACTTGTCTTAATGTACCATTCAAAATCTCCATTCCTAGTGCCACTTTTACTGTCCTAATGATAAAACGAAGTTACAAAAAAGAAATGTTTGTATGACGAAAAATGACCAAAAAAAAAGACAAGAACTGGTACTTGTCTTAATGTACCAGTTCACGCTTTGAATCTCCATTCCCGGTGCCACTTTTGCTATTCGAGTAAAACACGAAGCTACAAAAAAGAAAATGGTAGTAGGATGAAAAAATGACCAAAGAAAAAAAAAAAAACTGACAAGAACTGGTACTTCTGCACTTATCTTAATGTACTATTTATGCTTCAAATCTCCATTTCCAATGAACTTTTGCTATTCTAGTGAAACATGAAGCCACAGAAAAAAATCATTAGTAGGATGAAAAAATGACCAAAAAAAAGAAACAACAAAAACTGGTACTTATCTCAATGTACTATTCATACTCCAAATCTTCATTTCCAACGCCACCCTAGTGAAACACAAAAGAAAACGTTAGTATGACAAAAAAAAATATCCAAAGAAAAAAAAGACAAGTATCGGTACTTATTTTAATGTACCACTCCGAATCTCCATTCTCGGCATCACCCTAGCAAAACACAATAGTAGAATGAAATAACGACTAAAAAAAAAAAAAAAGACTGAAAGAACTAGTTCACACACCAAATTTCTGGTACCACTTTCACTACCCTAGCGAAACAGAAAAGTAGAACAAAAAAAAACCAAAGAAAAAAAAAAGAAATACTTACATCAAGCAAAAAAAAAATTTAATTAGGAAAAAAACACGTATCTATATTACCTGATTGAATTGTATGTGAAAACATTTTCTCAAAAATAAATAAAAATAACCATTTTGTTGTTCAAAATAGTATTGCAATCACACGTCATGCATGTGAACAGACAAAAAATTTTCAAATTACAATATTGATGTATTTAGTTATGATAATTATGTTGATGCATCAAAAAAGAAACTTTTCACAGTCAAAATGCATCAAAAATGTAACTTTTGTATCACCATGTATAAACACTAAATATCTGTCACTACGCTCTGGCCAATAATTCTGGTCAAATTTGCAGATTATTTGACCAGATCTAGAACAAACCAATTTTAAATCTGATCAAATAGTCTGCGACTTTAATCAGGTGAAAAGTATTGTAGATCTGCAGCTTGGGCAGTTGTCAATCGTTAATAGCTTTCGCAATAGTAAAAATATAGAACAATTTAGGATAATTTGGGACAATTGAGGAATTTAGAACATTAAAAACAAATCTTTTTATTTTAGAATAATCCAAAAACCAACTTTACTCCCAGCTATAAAAAATAACCTTAACCGAACAGTAAAAAAAAATTAAAATCTTTCGCTACGAACTTTATCAGTGATTATTTATTCACAAAACCAGTAAATTTACTGTGCGTTATCTTAAATCTAAAGATTACTTTAAACAATAAACACTAGAGGAATGTTATCCTGCAATAGCATTATAATGTTTAGATACAACAGCATTATGGTATTTTAATATAACGGCATTACGACATTACGGCAGTACGACATTACGGGCATTACGGCATTACGGCATTGCGGCATTACGGCATTGCGGCATTACGGAATTGCGGCATTACGGCACAAAGTAATTACGGCAAGTAATACGGCACATGCCGTAACCGTATTTAATTTGCCAAATTAATTCTACCGCCAACACTACCTGTGCCCACGCCTATGCCAAACTTTTGTGCCTGCGCCATGCCTATGCCAAAATTTTAAAGCCATGCCTATGTTCATGCCTAAGTTTTTCTAAGTATTCATACCTATGCCTTATTCTAAACTTTTTTGGGCACAAGCACGTGCCCGGGTTAATTAGCATTATATATATGTATATATTTTTGGATTCGTGTAATCTTTTTCTTGGGATTCGTACGATAAATCCAATTAGTTGGACTTACCCGCTTAAGTGAATTTAGTCGCTTAATCCGCTTTATTCGCTTTATCTAATTTAGTGAACAAATTCAATATTACCTGTATTGAAATAAGCATGTAAAAACTATAAAAGCGATATCTTTTCGCTTCAATAAAGATAACTCAGTAGAATTCGACTCAATTGGAATCTATTATCCCAACTTTAACGTTTCGCTCTAATTACCACGATAAGTTAAATTCGTATCGAATTAGTAGTCTAATTTCGTGACTCCTAAGTAGAGCCTCGTGACGTAATCTAGAGCTCTATTTGACCCTGATAACTCGGGTCAAGTCTTCCACGCCTTTTTCGTAGCCTGTCAATATTAGGTTTGATAGAGTTTAGTAGTTTAGTGTGTTGTTTAGATTACCCGATTGTTTCCAGATTCCGAAGTAATTCCCACACTGACGACGTACACGGAATTTCCAGGGTACAGCTTGATTTGCATATAAAAACGTACAAACCAAATCAAGCATAACAAAGATCAAGAGCGTAACTTATGCAGGTGCTTGACATACGATACGCTCTTATAATATAGAATAGGAAGAATAGAATAGATAGATAGATAGATGTATACTTATTCTGTGTATGTATTTCTTATTTGGGTAAAATTAGGGAAAGATCGACGAGGTACGTATTAAAAAAATATATCGATATGATTAGATGTTAATATAAAAGAACAGGTGAAACCCGAATCGCGAAATAGAGTTTTTTTTTTTTTGTATACAAGCGAAAATGGGTGCCATCGGCGCCCCTGTTGTACTACTGTGTCAATTCTCGTTAGACTACATTACGGTTACGGCACATGCTGTATTTTTGCCGTAATTACTGTGAGCCGCAATGCCGCAAAGCTGAAATATCATAATGCCGTTTGTTGAAATGCTGTACTGTAAATATAAGTTAATTATTTTGTGAATTTGATTCTGTTGACTTCGTTGATTTAGTACATTAACGACTAAAAAAAGGTCTAGGTTTTTATTGAATTTGGATCAAAATCCCGAAAAACGGATTCCCGAAAGAACATAATACCGACAAAGTTAGCCGGCATTAGCTATAATGCTGGCCAATTTAATCGGTGTTATGTTCTTTCGATAATCTGTTGTTCGGGATTTTGACCCAAAATCGTTTTTATTTTGACTTAAACGATTATCGTGATTTATTTTTTTGCCAATTAGACCATTCTATAAGTCACTATTTGAGAACAGTTTTAGCGAGCTAATTGATCAGATATGACATCAATATCAGATTACAATAACAGTATTTATGGCTTAGATTAGATGATACATGCATTTATCTTAAAATTTCATTAATAACTATCGCTATCGTATTCTGCATTAATTTATGACCTTAATTATATTTGTATTGTTTCACATTTCAATATTTAAGCTCCCTTTGTAATCATAAAATATAGAGTTTTTATTTCATCTCTTCGTACAGTCTTTTGCACTTTAAATAGTATGAAATAACTTTTATTCTTACTGACTAAATTAATTTGAATGAAATGCCTGTAAATATCAACATATTCATCAGTAGGGATTGGAATCGGTTTAGTCGACTAAACATAGTAGCTTACTATAAATTTTTTGATTTTGGGTCAAAATCCCGAACAACGGATTATCGAAAGAACATAATACCGACTAAATTGGCCAGCATTATGGCTAGTGCCGGCTAACTTTTTCTGTATTACGTTCTTTCGGGGATCCATTGTTCGGGATTTTGACCCAAAATCAAATTTTTTTTAGTCGACTAAACCGATTCCAATCCTTATTCATCAGTTTCCGGTTTGGTGACTGTGTCACATAGTTACTTAATTATAACTATAACTACATTACGTATCGTGTATAATAATATAGTAATAATATTATTATCTGTTATGGTACGAATAAATAAGCTAAAATTAAATTGCAAATAATCAGTTAATAAATGTACTTTATACTCAAATGCTGAATTAATGCGATTAAAATAATTATATTAAATATTTTCTTATATAGTTTATCTTATACCAGCACGATCACGTTGAATGTGTAACATGAAATGTGATTCTGTTCAACTTTTTTGATATTATTTTTTGTACTTCTAAGACTCTCAAGTTCTTTTTTTTTTTAAAAAAATTTTTTCTCTCAAAAAATGTTTCCAAAAAATTTTTATTAAATAATATTTCTATACTATGTTTTTCATATTTGCCACCATAGAGCTTGGATCCGTTATCCGTTTTCTAAAAAAAAAATTATTAAATAATATGATTCTATATTATGCTTCTCATATTTGCCACCAATAGAGCTTGGATCCGTTATCCGTTTTTTTAAAAAAATTTATTAAATAAAATGATTCTATACTATGCTTCTCATATTCGCCACCAATACGTAGAGCTTGGATCCGTTATCCGTTTTCTAAAAAAAAATTTATTAAATAAAATGATTCTATACTATGCTTCTCACAATAGAGCTTGGATCCGTTATCCGTTTTCAAGGATATCTAACGGATTTTACTATTAAATTTGTATCCACATGATAACCGGATTCAGGCTCTAGCCACCGAAATATCTGTACATGTACTAACGCTAAAAATAATTGAAATAAATTTTTATAACAAAAATTGGAGTCGCAGCTCTTGATCTGCTCACTAAAAAACGGCTCAGCTAAAATGCGGTTCAGCTCTGTTTTAGCTAGCCGTTAACCGGTCGCATATATGAGGCTCATTGATTCACGAATTAAATCGAACAGAGCGATAATAGACCACAAACGAATAGCTTTTTTTATTATAAATATAACTTGAGCTCGATAAAAAAGTGTTAAATTTCATTCCATCGATAATTCGTTCTGTCTGATACTGTTACAATGAAAATAAATTATATTAGTTTAGCTCTTACTATTGTTATTTTAGGTATTTCTTTGACAAATGCCTCGCCCATTGCCTTAGAAAAAAGGTAATTAATTTGATTTTTTGTTTTATAATTGTTTATTTTTAAAAGAAATTCCTATTTCCACTGTCCTTAATTAGAATTAGAGTTGGTTATTTAGGATAAATAGAGTTTATAATTGTCCGGAGCGTAGTAGAGGGACTCTTAGTGTATACGCAAAGTGATACAAAAATTACATTTCGACCAAAAATAGCGACTTTTTTTTTTGATGCTAAATTTCGTGAATTTCCTTTCTAAGTTTGTATAAACTCAAGAACGTTATTTTGAAAAATTATGCATTTTCCTGTTGTGTCATGTCACATGAAATTATACAAAAAATAATGATCACATGATTTTATGGAAATAGGTAAATTACCATATGGTGGAAATAGGAATTCATTTTTTTTTAAATATATATTATAAAATTTATTTATTTTTATTTTTGAAAATTGTCATTTGAATTACGATTCATTTATATAACATATTTTATATTGAATTATTAGACAGTACGTACTTTTTCATGTTTTTTTTTATGTACTGGAATTATCATTTGATGTTACTTAAATACACTAACATTATTTTTTTACTTTATTGTTTTTTAAATTATTGGTGATCTTAAAATACTCAACTGGCAAATATTTTAACAAATACTTCTGTCTAATAATTAGAACGTAAGTATAAATTTTATTATGTTTATTTTTTTTTAGATTATTGATAATCTTAAAATGTGCATCCTCAAATAATTTAACAAATGCCTCGTCAACCTATTAGGAAGTTAGCATAAGCCCTATTATATTTATTTTTTAAAATTACGTTAATCTTAAAATATGCATTTAACAAATATATAAATAAATGTTACTGTCAAATTTTTAGCACGTAAGTATAAATTTTATTATATTTATTTTTTAAATTGTTGGTGATTTAAAATATTCATCTATCTGCTATATCTCAAAATTTTACTAGGGTAACCCTGTCATGTAACTAAGAAAAAATGCTCCTCTCGCAATTTTACCTAACCCAAACCCTAACTCTAACCCTAACTAATCTTATTATTAGGTTTGAACTTACTATAGGGGTGCACTACAGTGCAGGGTGTACTAAATTCTAAAATCCCAAGCTTTATTATATATTTTTTTAATTATTGGTGATTTTAAAATATGTATCTGACAAATATTTTAACAAATGGTTCTGTCAAATTATTAGAATGTAAGCATGGGCTTTATTATATTTATTTTTTAAATTATTGGTGATCTTAAAATATGTATCTGACAAATATTTTAACAAATGCCTTTGTCAAATTATTAGGCCGTAAGCATAAGCTTTATTATATTTATTTTTTAAATTATTGGTGATCTTAAAATATGCATCTGACAAATAGTTAACTAATGACTCTATTAAATTATTAGCGGGTAAGTATATGCTTTATTATATTTATTTTTAAATTATTGGTGATCTTAAAATATGCATCTGACAAATATTTTAACAAATGCCTCTGTCAAATTATTAGGCCGTAAGTATAAGCTTTATTATATTTATTTTTTAAATTATTGGTGATCTTAAAATATGCTCTGACAAATATTTTATCAAATGTTTCTGCCAAATTATAAGATTGTAAGTATAAGCTTTATTATATTTATTTTTTAAATTATTGGTGATCTTAAAATATGCATCTGACAAATATTTTTAATAAATGCCTCTGTTAAATTATTGACGAGTAAGTATAAACTTTATTATATTTATTTTTTAAATTATTGGTGATCTTAAAAAATGCATCTGACAAATATTTCAATAAATGCTTTGTCAATTATTAGCCTGTATAAGATTTATTATATTTATTTTTTAAATTATTGGCGATTTTAAAATATGCATCTGACAAATATTTTAACAAATGCCTCTGTCAAATTATTAGCCTGTAAGTATAAGCTTTATTATATTTATTTTTTAAGTTATTGGTGATCTTAAAATATGTATCTGATAAATATTTTAATAATGCCTCTGTCAAATTATTAGTGAGTAAGTACTGTTGAACCTCTCAAAACCGATCCTGTCAAAATCGATAACCTGTCAAATCTGAAAAAAAATTAATCTACCAAGTCTGTTTCCGTTATATAAACCTAATAGTTTATAATGTTTTCAAATCCGATAACCTCTCAATATTGATACAAAACCTATCCACCATGCATATCGGTTTTGAGAGGTTCAACAGTATAAGCTTTATTATATTTATTTTTTAAATTATTGGTGATCTTAAAATATGCATCTGACAAACATTTTAATAAATGCCTCTGTTAAATTATTAGCGAGTAATTATAAGCTTTTTTATATTTATTTTTTAAATTATTATTGATAATCTTGTGTTCAATTTTTCAATACATTCCTCTGTCAAATTATTAGAATGTAAGTAAAAGCTTAATGATATATATATTTTTAAATTATTGGTAATCTTAAAATATGCATTTGATAAATATTTAACAAATGTCACTATCAAATTATTAGCCCGTAAGTATAAGTTTAATTTTTTAAATATTGATCTTAAAATATGCATCTGATAAATATTTTAAAAAATGCCTCTGTCAGATTTTTTGTTGGGTATGTATAAACTTTACTATATTTATTTTTAAAATTATTGATCTTAAAATATTTGACAAATATTATAACAAATGCCTCTGTCAAATTATTAGCCCATAGGTACATTCAGACCTCGTCACAACCCTATATAAATAATCACACTATTTTTTAACTCGAGCTATATAAATTATAAAATTTAACCTTTATATGGTAATAGCATCTTTTTATAATCACCAGATTCTTGTTTCCCAAGCTGGTGTTTATATCGAGGTTTGACTTTTTTTAAATTACTGGTAATCTTAAAATATGTGTATTATATTTGATGATTTTTAATAATTCGCTTTATCTAACAATATATATATTTAACTGAAGTTAATTGCTATTGGTGATGGAACCTTCTAAGTTATCATTTACTAGTTAATTGGTGAGTTACTAGAGGTGTGTTGAAAAGTACTTTTGCGCAATGTTTTAGCTTTGCTGACATTTCTTATAAATTTAACTTTATTAAAAATAGATGGTTAAAATTATGTACTCAGAAGAATTTATTTTATTAAATAATATTTGTCAATCCAATTTTTAAGTTCTAATATGTATAAATCTGGAGGTTTACATAAATTTGTTATAACTTTAAATTAATAACAAGACCCATTATTAAACGACAGGTTAATAATAGTACATCAAGTAATATAAATTTAATGACTAGCTATTTAAAATTAGCACAGAAATTTACAAGCTGTAATATATAAAATGCATAAAATAATAATGAATCTATGAAATATAAAGTCTTTAAATATAGTATAGTAGTATTGTTACGGTGTATTTATGAAATTAAGCTAAAAGTAGGACGTCAAATCCAAGCACTTTATCTTCAAATTTACCAAATAAACATATTAATCAATGTGAACCCCAAAAAAATTTTCAGAACCTTTAATCTAGATTGACAATGCGTCTATTTCTTATATTTTTGTCTGGCTACATGGATGCTCTAGTCAGTATTGTTACTAGCCTTAAGCCCAAAAAAAATTATTAGCCCTAGCCCTCATGTCCAATTAGGCATATGGCTACAAGGGGTCCATATCAATTCACCGACAATCACTTCGAAAACACCACATTTTACCGAACCCATTTTACCGACAAGCTTTTTTTACAGACGATTAATTTACTGACATTTAATTTACCAACATGCTTGTTTTACCGATAAGTTAATTTTCACTGACACAAAAATTCACTGAAAATCAGTTTACTGACAATTTAAATTTACAGACAAGCTCTCTTTACCGACACTAAAATTCACTGACAATACATTTCACCGATGATAAAAAGAGTAGAACTAGTGTTGGTGGTAGAATTAATTTGACAAATTACAGCTGTTTTCATAAATTCTGGGACACTCTAAAAAAATTTGCCAAAGTCTATTCGGCCAAAGTCGATAAGTTATTGATTTCGGTATAATCAGAATAATAAAATAATTAAGAAAAGCTATTTTGGATCATAATGATCATTTTATGATGTCATAACAATAATGTCAACAATTTTAAATTTTCGTTCGAATGCTTGTCCAACATGTTTGGTACGTTTAGTTTGTACGAGAATTTATGGAAAAAACTGTTTATGTCAACCAATAAACCTTAACAAAAAATGTAAAAAGGAATCGAATATAAACTAGACTTTTATAATAAATATATTACTAGAACAGGTGCTGCTATTAAAAAAGTTAAATATGATCATGAATTTGTCGATTGGTTATTATTAATATCTGTCAAGAATACATGAAGAATTATGATAAACTAAATCAAAATAAAAAGTTTATGTTTATATTTATTTATATATTTTTGTCTTCGACAAAATAATTAGAAATAAATAATGCTTTCGTTTGAATGAAAATGGATCTTGCCAAAAGAATAGGAATCAAAATTTAGTTTAGTTTTTTAATAACAAATTTTTCATCTTTGACAAGAAACAAAAAATAATTAGAAATGAATAAATGTCTTCATTTGAATGAAAATGAATTTTGCGAAGAATAGGATCGAAATTTAGTTTAATTTTTAAAACTGAATTTTTCTTCTTCAACAAGAAATAAAAAATAGTTAGAAATGAATAATGCCTTCATTTGAACGAAAAAGAATCTTACCAAAGAATAGGAATTGAAGTTTTATACAATTTTTTAAAAACTAATTTTCGTCAAAAATAATTAGAAATAAATAAAGGCTTTGTTGAACAAAAATGAATCTTTTCAAAGGATAGGATTTGAAATTTTACACAATTTTTTAAAAATAAAATTTTGTTGAAAAATAATTAGAAATGAATAAAAGCTTCGTTTTAATGAAAATAGAACTTGCCAAAGAATAGTAATTGAAATTTTACTTAATTTTTTTAAAAACAAAATTTCTCAAAAAATAATTAGAAATGAATAAAAGCTTCGCCAAAGAATAGTAATTGAAATTTTACTTAATTTTTTTAAAAACAAAATTTTATTGAAAAATAATTATAAATGAATAAAAGCTTCATTTGAATGAAACTAGAACTTGTCAAAGAATAGTAATTAAAATTTTTTAAACCAAAATTTCATCAAAAATTAATTAGAAATGAATAAAGGCTTTGTTTGAATGAAAATAGATCTTGTCAAAGAATATTTTAAAACCGAATTTTCGTCAAAAAATCATTAAAAATGAATAAAGGCTTTGTTTGAGCAAAAATGGATTTTTCCAAAGAATAGGAATTGAAATTTTACATAATTTTTTAAAAATGAGTTTTTGTCAAAAAATAAATAAAGGCTTCATTTGAGCGAAAATGGATTATGTTGATTTTAGTCTTACTGCTGTATTGTAATATATATTAGTCACCTAATCTTATTAAATTACGTGATATTATCTGTTACTAAATTTTATTATTCCCAAAATCAATAACTTATCAATTTTGGCTGAATAGACTTTGGCAAATTTTTTTAAAGTGTTTCAGAATTTATATAAACAGCTATAATTTGTCAAATTAATTTTACCACCAACACTAGTCCTACTCTTTTTATCATCAGTGAAATGTATTGTCGATGAATTTTAGTGTCAGTAAAGAGAGCTTGTCTGTAAATTTAAATTGTCAGTAAAATGATTTTCAGTAAATTTTTGTATTGGTGAAAATTAACTTGTCAGTAAAACAAGCATGTCAGTAAATTAAATGTCAGTGAATTAATCATCTGTAAAAAAAGCTTGTTGGTAAAATGGGTTCGGTAAAATGTGTGTCTTCGAAGTAATTGTCGGTGAGTTGAAGGAATCCTGGCTACAAGTGTATTAGCAAATTTAATAGGGTGTAATATTGCGCAATAATTTATGAAGCATAAGAAAGCTGTAATATTACGTAATAACTTTCGCAATATTGTGAAATATATAATTACGAAGCATTATGTAAGATAATTATGCAATATTACGCAAGAAATTATGCAAATTTACGCAATATAATTCGAAATAATTCGAAACAGATTAAAATAAATTAATGTGAACTATAAGCAAAAAATAATTCGAAATAATTTGAATTATATTAAAAATGTTAGAAATAATTAAAAATAATTGAAATTAAAGAGCTAAAATTTCAAATGACAATATTCAAAAATGAAACAGATTTAGATAAATTACTATGAACTATAAGAGCAAAATAAATCGAAATAATTCAAATTATATTAAAAATGTTTGAAAAAAATAAAAATATTTAAAATTAAAGAGCTAAAATTTTTAAACGACAATATTCAAAAATGAAACAGATTTAGATAAATTACTATGAACTATACGAGCAAAATAATTCAAATTATTTTAAAAATGTTTAAAAAAATTAAAAATATTTAAAATTAAAGAGCTAAAATTTTTAAACAACAATATAAAAAAATGAAATGAATCATCCAGAACGGCCCCTAAAAGTTCGGTGACGTAAGATTAGTTAGTGCTATTTATTGGCTCTCTCCTAGCTGCATATTATAGATCATTTTCTTGGTAAATATAATCCAATGCCTATAATATACATCACCGAACTTTAGGGGGCCGCCCTGGATGATTCAAATAAAACAGATTTAGATAAATTACTATGAACTATACGAGCAAAATAATTCAAAATAATTTGAATTATATTAAAACAGTTTGAAATAATTAAAACTATTTAAAATTAAAGAGCTAATATTTTTAAATGTCAATATTCAAGAATTAAATTAGACTATCACTGAATTTTATTTATAAATAAAATATACGATTTGATTTAAAATAGAATAATCTATATCGAAATAATTCGAAATAATTTAGTAAAGTGTTATTTAAATAAATAAACCAAAATTTATTTGCAAAATAGAAAAGTGAATAAGATTATTTAAAAAATTGAAATAATTTCAATAATACTAATAAATAAAAAAAATAAAAATATTATATTATCTTATAAAAATTTCAAAATATTTTATTTCGATATTTTATAAAATATTAAAACACTATTTTTTACAGTAATATTAATTTAATCAAATCAATTCACAATAGTCTGAATTTTTTAAAATTATTTTGTGTAAGTCTATTTCAAAAAAATTATATTACTATATTTAGTATAGAAAAATAATTTAAATAAATAAATTCAATTTAAATTTTTAAAAATCTTTTTATTTCACATTATTCAATGTTAATTTTGATTAAACAAGATTTAATAAAGTGAAAAAAAATTGATAATAGACAAAAATGGAATCTGTGCTAAAATTTTATATTGTTGCACAATCATTTTAGAATTTCAATAGTTTGACTTATACTTATTTAGTTTTAGTTATTTTGAATTCATTCAATATTATTTATTATTATAAAATTAGTTAAAGTAAATTTATTTTATAAAATTAATGATAATCTAAAATATTCTTATTGATAAATTTTAGTTAAATTAAATTTATTTTATAAAATTAATGATAATCTAAAATATTCATATTGTTATTAATTCGAAATTTTAAAATGTTCCAAATTAATTCGAATTAATTTGATTTAGCTTTAAACTATTCAAATGAAATTTTATAAAATTAATTTTTTTTTTTTTTTTTTTTTTGTTAAATGTCCGGAGACTAGAGTTTATTGACGTTTTAGATATAGAAGATCACAAGGACCCTTGTATAAATTGCATTTACAGTATCGAATTTAATCTAACTGGTCCATACCCGACATATATTTAACCCTAGTACCTTTATATCCAGCACTGCTATCTACTTTATCTATATTTGGTAAACTAATTATCTTATCTAGATGGGCGTAGACTGCATATACCTGCCCCAACCCTTCTGTGTCCCACACACTCCAGATTAGATATCAGAGATATTATATCTTTAAACTAAAGTTAGTACTTGGGTATTACTCCTACACATCCCCTGCCTTTATAGGGTTTATGTCCGCCCCGATGCCTATTTCACTTCCCTTTTAGGTCCTTCTCCCCGGCTTAACATTCGATCCCAGTTAGTTAGCCCAGAACGAGATCGGTTTATCCTGGCTTTAGGTGCCTTTGGACTCCGAGCTCCTGGTATAAGATTTTATAACACTTGTCTTTTTCCTCTGGTGTGACTCCAGCAGCCACCCTGGTCAACCCCTTATCTCAAGAGGTCCAGTCCGAACAATACCCCGGGACCGGTACCATCCAAGTTCCATTCCGCAGTATCGTCGAAAGCTTCTATTACATCCCTACTCAGAATTTCCCAAACGGGTTTTCAGTTATTCCAGCTTTCTAGGATTTACACAATATTGACTTATCATAGAGTTTGCACCCGATAATTACCAGAATGTATTCCTCTGCATAACCTGTACGAAGATGCAGGGCCCATGCTCTACCACTTTGCGATAGCTTACTTCTCGTTCAAGAATGGTGTTACCTAAGATTACAGATTGAAGATCCAAGCCATTTTTGAGATAGTCGTTAACCTTACACAGCCCAGTATTTGAAAACGTCATCTGTGGGATTCGAACACTAGACTTGCCGCTTGGTGAGATGACGACTAGACCACTTACTAAGTCGCCACACCCTTAAATTAATGATAATCTAAAATATTCATATTGATATTAATTTGAAATTTTAAT
>CAJVPY010001032.1:0-21503 GCA_910591965.1 Dentiscutata erythropus
TACTGTAAAAAATTCTTACCGACTATTGTGGTGATACAAGTGATTTAGATATGGATATGTTAGTTTTGTATTGGAATTAACGTGTTTTCTATAGTGATTTACTGTAAAAAATTCTGGTTTACTGTACTTATTCGCTATGGTGATACAAGTGATTTAGATATGGATATTTTAGTTTTGTATTGGAATGAACGTGTTTATCATTGTAATTTACTATAAAAATTATATGAGTGTCGATCACTCAAATTTCATAGTAAAAAATTTATTCACCTGATTTGTGTGATATTTCGATCGACTATTATACAAGTATTTACATACTATACATACTGTACATATAAATAGCATATCACTAGTAATATCTGATCAGTATGATATATTTTTTTTTTCTAAAACTATAAACCATACCATACTGACTAGCTATTATATATGAGTGCCACCAAGAAAAAACCTGGATTTCTTAATTTTCAGAAATTCTGCTTTTAGAAACAGACAGTATCAAATTCTTGTAAGATGTTTCTGAAAATGAAATTTAGGAAAATTAATGATTTTAGGTTTTCTCTTAATAGCACTTATATAATACTTTAATAGCTGATAGATATAAATAGTTTATTGTACACCCTCATATCAAAATGATCAAGTCACCCAATACTATACAGATATTCTGTAATTCCATACCATTGGTGAAATATATATATATTGTTCAAATTTTTTTTTTTTAAGGCGAGTTCTTGGTTTCTGTTACTTTTATATTGTTCACTTTTTTTTTTTGTCTCTTGTAAACTTAAAATGAACTTTTTCTATTGGGGTGAATTTGATCCACATTTAACAGTCAATTCATGGTTCATAAGTCCTGAAACATTGAAAATTTTTTGCCTTGTAGTGGCCATTTATTCTTGGATCATTTTGATTGGAGAGCTATTACTATTATTATGTGAACACAATTTTGCACCATATGGTATCAAAAATGATGTGGAATATTTTTTATATTACTTTACATTTTTGAGCTATATTGGTCAAACAATTTATTTTATAGTAAGCAAGAATTCTTTTTTTTTTTTAAATACAATTTTTTTTATAATATACGCTAATTAATTGCTTATAAATTTAACTTATAGACCACACTATTTTATTTAATCCGGTCAAACTCCCTTGAAAAGTTTTCAAAATTGTACAACTTTTTATTTTGGATTCTTTATCACACTGTTGCACATTATCAGTAAGTCACCTTAAAGTTTACTTAATATTTTTTTTATAATATATGCTAATTTATTGCTTATAAATTTAACTTATAGACCACACTATTTTATTTAATCCGGTCAAACTCTCTTGAAAAGTTTTCAAAATTGTACAACTTTTTATTTTGAATTCTTTATCACACTGTTGTACATTATCAGTAAATCATCTTAAAGTTTACTTAATTTGATAATTTTGAAATTTTATATTTTATAACTTATTCATATTTTATTAAACAAATAGTCCTTATTGTTTTTATATACTGGGCTTACTTTCAAGTACTTTTATTCAAGAAAATAATTCATAGTATATCTGGTAGTTTCATTTTGTTATATCGGTTTACTTATTTTCTTTATTGTATGTTTTTTTTTGGTGTACGGATTTCATGCTCTTAGAGACAAAATTGGAAGAAAAACACATTTCTAAAGAATCATTTGACAAAGTTAGTGACCTTCCAATTGGTAAAATATAGTAGATAATGTATAATTTTTATATTTTACAATTGCATTATAATGTAATTTAAAAATTTTTAAAAATACAGTATTATGTAATACTGATGCGATGGGTAGCGCTATGCGCCATCTATCTTATTTAGTATTTTTTTAATAACATTAGTAAGTTACTGTAAAAATTCTATCACAAAGCTTATTAGCCATTATGATGCACACAGAATGTAATTGAATTAGTTTGCATTGTGATTTCTATTATAATTCACTGTAGAGAATTCTGTTGCAGAGATGCAGTACACTTAGGGATTAAAGTTGAGATTATCATGATTTCTGCAATAAGCTTTGTAAAAAAAATTATGGTATAGAACTTACTCTCTATTCTGTAATCACAATATGTGGTTATGAAGAATAATCTATATATAATATTAAATAATTATATTAGACCAATCAAATTATTGCACTTATCATTATAGGGAAAATGCATGTTAAGTGCACTTATAGTGTGCGTATATGGATTATCGACTGTATATCTATCGCACAGTATAGTAAATTATGTACTACATTGAATCAATGAATATCAGGTACATATCAGGAGATAGATCGATATCAGCAACATAATAGCAAAATATTGAAAACTTTGATATTTTACTTTTAGTCCAGAGTGCTAAGAGTAGGATATTAGAGTATCCCCAGCAAGTATTTGGCGGATCTATAGCAAACTAATGGGTACATATCAGGAAAATTGTCTTCCAGTATGCATCCTATATTCATTGACTTAACCTGTGTTAATTAAGGATGCCCATAAACACCATATATGATATAGGTTATTTTTGAAGGACACGATTTTCAAAATAACATTCATGAGCATTATTTTTTGCAGTTACAGGTTAACTTTCTGAAATCAATTTTACCAAGATACTATTTCACTAAAGTCATAATACTGACATCCCATTTTATTAAAGACAATTCTGAAAACCTCATTTTATCAAATTATATAATAATTTACTAATAAGTTATTATCTGCAATTTCTATTTCACCGAATATTAAATAGACAAATATCTATTTTACTAACATGCCATTTTTCTGAATAGTATATTTTTTTGACATTCTATTTCTTTGAAAATATATTACTGAAAGCTCTTTTACCAAAAAATTTTTACTAAATTTACAGCTATTTTTATAAATTTAGATCACCTGATATCTTGAAAAATGTATAAACTAATTTACCAACAACTATTTCACTAACAAAGTTGGGCTGGTTTATATTGAACTGGCTTAATTTATATGATTTTGTTCAATCAATTGTTAGAAAATTTCTTTTTGAAGAATATCTTTTCAGGAAAACATCTTTCGGAAAAACATCCTTTCAAGGAAATATAGGGTTTTTGTCTTGAAAATGACCTTACGGAACTATATAAAATTTATGAATTAAATTAAAATTTCTAGCCATCTAATAATCTAATTCAAATAATTTTTTTTTATTTTGTGAAACTCACTAAACTCTACAAAATAAAAAAAAGTTTATTTGAATTGGATTACTAAATAGCTAGAAATTTTAATTTTTATTTATAAAATTTACATAGTCCCATAAGGTCATTTTCAAGGCAAAATAAAAAAGACTTTAGAAAAATTTTTTCCTGGAGAACAGGAGTTCGGAGAAGGGGTTTTGTCAGTGAAAAAGTCTGTCAAATAAAATTTTTTAGAAATTTAGATTGTTGGGGAATTGGTTGTATTGAAAAAAAAATTTGGTAAAAATTTCTATCAGTAAAATATACTGTCTGAAATATGTCTTGTCGGGAAAAGAGATATCGGAATTAGGTCATTTGAAGTTAATTTTTCGGTTAACATCACCCTCCCCCTCCCAGTAAAATGAGTATATAAAAAAGTAAAAATTAAAAAAATACTATATAATCACGAAATAACGCAGTGGGGTGTGGTTTCAAATTTGGCTTAAATTAAGCTTAATTTAGGCCAAAATTAGAAATAACTCCCTATGCGGTTATATAGCAAATATAAAATAAAAAAATAATTTAAAATAAAATAAAATAATTTAAAATAAAATAAAATAATTCAAAATAAAATAAAATAAAGACAATTATCATTTATCGCCATGGCGATGCATCGCCACCCCCTGATTGACCAATTATTTTGTCTTTTACATTAATCAAAACAAAACAAATAGTGACCGTGTTATGATTAGAGTTAGTGGTTGGCAAAGCAAAATTTAAAAGGCTTTTCTAATCTAAAATTTCACAAAGAATTTTTTTTTTCAAGAAAAAAAGCAGTTCCATAGTCAAAATTTTATGTTAGAAGCGATTTTTTAAAAAAACTTTGTTTTGCTTCATTTTCACATTACACCTGATCTTGCATCCTGATTGGTCGATCAGGGGTGGCGATGCATCGCCATGGCGATGAATAATAACTCTCTAAAATAAAATAATTTAAAATAAAATAAAATAATGTAAAATAAAATAAAATAATGTAAAATAAAATAAAATAATTTAAAAAATAAAAAATATTTTTTTTTTTTAAGAAATACGCAAATATTTAAATTTTCCAATTTTTGGATCCAAATTGTATAAAACCTATAATATAATGAATTTGAAACTTATTTGTATAGCAATTCATTGATTTTTATAGCTAAATATTATTTATTTTATTATATGACAAAAATATTCTTGTATCTCATATCTCAGTACAAAACATTTACAAGTCGCAAAAATACAAGACCATGGCAAATATCTAGAACAATTTATATTTTCTAGTCCAAGGAATACCATATTTATTATAAAGCTCTTTTAAAGTTCCATATTCATTCCAATCAAAGACCATAACAACACAACTGTTAATCTTTGAAAATCATAGAATTTGAGAACATATGGGGGTGTTAATAGAAACCAAGCAAATTAAAAATTTTCAAAATTGAGATTTTATACTTAATTAATAAAAGAATTTGTAAAGAATATTTTTTACTTAATAATGACCTTTGATTAATTAATAAAAATTTGAGATATTTATGTTTAAACAATCTGGTCAGAAATCGATCATCCGATCATAATAGATTATCTGATCTTGATTAGATTAAAATATTGTCATATTTGGGCATGCTTTAAATAATTTTTCTTTAATAAGAGATTAATAGAAGCCAAGCAAATTTGTCTAATAAATTTGCATACCATTTATGTTATACGGTGCTTTCCGATCAAGGCCGCATGTGTGGCTGAGTAGTTTAGATTGTTGATCATTGTTTATTTAAGTTTGTGTAACACAACACAAAAATCACGTTATCTCAAAAACTCTGATTTACCGATTTGCTTGGTTTCTATTAACGCCCCCATATGGTGATTTACCTAATATTATAAAGATAATTAAGTCTTAAACTTGTCATCTTGCTCATCTCTAATAGTTTTACCTACAACATCTACATAATTTTGATAGCACTTCCTAATAAGATTCTGAATCATGAAAAGTTTTTTCATTAGACCAATAGGATCACTATGAGGATCAAATAAATAACTTGGATCGACTCTCATCGGTTGGAAATTCTGGTTGTCGAGTTCATAAATGTTCATACCCTGAACTATGGAATCGAGTTTGTTGTGAACGTCTTTTACACCACAATCAAGTTCTGTCAGAGTCTAAAGTAGACAACGAAAACAATATACATCTTTAACGTTTTTTAGAGAACTATCAACTTTTTCAGCTTCTACTATTGTTTGGTCTTCACTAGCAATTGCATAGTAAAATTTAGTTCTTTCATACATCTATCATATTCAATTAATTTATCATGGTTTTTTTAAATTTCTGTTGCATTAAAAAATCTTCTATAACCTTCGATCTTTGATACTCTTGTAGTAAATTTCTTAATATTTTTAAAACAATTTAAAATCTTTTAAAAGATAAATAACATTTTTGAAAATATTTTCACTCTTATTAAAAGTTACATTTGAGTTATAGCAATCTCTGCGATTGTTACTCTATTTGCCATAATTGAACAAATAACAAATATCTTTATTACTCTGCATCTTCGTAAATTTTTTTTAATTTCTTAACTAAAATTTTCACAATAAAAGGAACGTATGAAGCTGCTTGAATCGCAGCACCTCTTAATTCAGAGTTGTCATCGTTAGGATTAAGTGTTTATACCTTTTTTTTTACACTGTAAATTTGTACTGTGAAATATTAATTATAAATGAACATATGGTGGATTTTTTTACATTCTATATAAATTGCGTTCTTGATATCTACATAAAGAGTAAATATAGTTGAATCAAAAAAGCACTATATCCGCTGGAACCCTATTATAACGAATTTTCACTATAACGAGAGTTCATTGTAATGAGAGGGAGCTGTACTACGTGGCTTTTAAAAATCTAATACATTAAAGCATTAAAACACTAGAACGTTAAAACATTAGAATACTAAAACACGAGAACATCAGAACATAAAACTTTAAACGCTAGAACTTAGAACGTTAAATCACAATAATTAACACTAGAACACCAGAACACCAAAACATTAGAACGCTAGATTATGAATTGGGTTTATTACCATATGATGAAATATTTTGGAGTCTTGAAATAGTTTCAAAACATCATATGGTCACATGCTGTTAACTATTTCTAGGTTCGTACGTACGTACGTCGCACTATAGATTGTACTACAATTTTTTAGATTTATATCCTTAACACAGGGTACCGGGTTTACTAATTTTCCATCGTTCTTATTGGATGCACAGAAATCCTGTCCCAAATTATGACCAAAAGGCAAAAAAAACAATAAAGCATATTTTAGTGTTAGCACTAGGTCAAATAAACATAGATGTTGCTAAAATTTTGCAAGGAATCTTTTCTTTTTTTTTTATTAAGATTCAAAAGGTTTTTTGTTTATAAGGAAATACAGTACATCCAATCAGAAAGTGGGAGAAATTAGGGCTTCTAAGAGTACCTCTATAAAAAGCTACGTAACTGAGTTTAAATTTTTTTGGAAATAAAGTCATATGTTTAAAACAGAAGCCTATGTTTCTTTCAATTTGTTGAATAGTAGCAAAAATTTTATTGAAAATCTACTTAGACTACAATTTGGATGTGAATCTTGAACGATTTGTCCTATATATGCTGTGCATCAAATTAAATTTATAATTCCGTCAATACCTACCATAGAACCCGCGTAGCACGTACGGGGCTTAAAGTCATTCACAATAATAACTTATAATTACCATATGAAATTTTTTTTATCTCTTCGATTATATATGCTACTCATTTTTTCATAATTTTGTTCGTCCTGTCGAAGATGCAACCTGTAAATTTATTGCATAATAATAAAAAGAAAACCATATTCTAAAGTATTTATCATATTATTGTATGTAATAAGAATTTTCTAAATTTAATATTAAATATAACAAAATTTGCAAAGCTTTTATTTTAAAGGTCGAAACTAAAAGAAAATATTAAATAAAAAGCATAAATAATAATGCACGACTTAATAAAACAATCGATTTAGAATCACACAATATACTAAAAATTGGAATAACTTATACATATTTATTGCGGTTTGCAAAAAATGTGAAATTTGCAGATCAAAAAAAAAAAAGTAATTGATGATTTCTGATTCTGATTGCCGATTTTTTTAACATTTTTTTTGCAGAAATAAAAGTTGTAGATTCATAATTTTGTAACATATTTTGATTAACATCTTTTGTAGGAATATATTTTGCATACTCTTCATGTTGTAAAAGAACTTGATTGTGTAATATTAAATTTTGCTTCTTCTCTAGCCCGGTAAAATTTACTATTGCATGATTAGCAAGAAGAAAATTTAAAAGCTGCACTAAATTCAATCTTACAAGGATTATTACATGATATTGCAAAGGAATTTTAGTATAACTTATATTTTCATTACAATAAATTTTAGAAGTTGATAAAAAAGACATTTGTGCATCCAAGGCATGCTCCGGGATAATAATTTTAGTGATTAGAAATGAATTTTTTTTAAAAAAATGTATGCTAAATAAATATATATAAGACTTTGTATGGTATAATATTAGTTGATATACATGCGTCATCAGAAGTAATGTTAAAAAAATCGGCAATCAGAAATCAGAAATCATCGATTTCTTTTTTTTTTCTAATCTGCAAATTTCACATTTTTTTGCAAACCGCAATAAAATACAGTAATAAATTAAAGATTTTGAGCTGGATATTGAATTCAAGTTATCATTAAAAAAATCGAGCTTGAACATATTTTGAACATTTGAATGTGAATATTTTACTGTACAATGATTAAATAAATTCTTTTAATCAATCAAAAAAAAAAGTTGAATTATTTCTCTTTTGAAAACTCATAATTTTGTGCGTTTCTCATTAATCAAAATAATACTCAAACTTAGATCAAATTTAAGCAGCGATTACGTACTTGATTTGGTGGCAATACCAAGTGGGTTCCTAGCATAGCTCTCGTACTAACCCAAAGCTAATAAGACTCCGTGTTGAATTTTGGTCCGACACAAACTTTAACCTGATATCAATTAAAGATGTGGTAAAAACTAGTTATGATACCGCATCTCTAATATTGATTCTTTCGATTATGAAATCATTATATTTGCAAAATACTAAGTATATTGACTATTCTTCAAATTATTTGTTATGTGCGCTCAAAAAGAAAAAAAAACTTCAATATCTTTCTCATACAATATCGTTGCGTAGTTTTGAGTTTTTTTCTTCAGATTTTTTAAAAGAAAAAAAAAATTCTAGTGAAATATTTTTTTAGAAAAATACTAGGTTAGTAACAGACTCAGAAATTATGATAGCGATAGTACATACTGTTTGTAAAAGAAAAGAAAAATTTTCAAACCAAAAGTTATGTTTTCTACATGTCCTTATCTTAACCATTAAAAAAATGAATTTTATAAATCTATGTTTAACCAAGAGTACGATCAAAATTTAGTACGATGTTATGGTTATTGTGAGAATGAATACGAATGATTTCGAATAACGATTCTATTAATGAAGAAAATATTCGAGCATAATACTACTGCTTTATTATTTTTCGAAGTTTGAAATTCCGCTTGGATTGCTTTATTATAATGGAGTTTCATTCTTAAATACAAAGTACATTTTTCGCAAGTCTAATTTACTCATTAAAGTTTTCAAGTATGTATAATCTATCTATAATTTATGCCCTATCTACAGCACCCTTAGAAACATACAGTCAACATCCATAAGTGCACGTTTTCGGAGAAATGTGCACTTATAGAAGAAGACAATTTGATCTAAGACTGTAATAAATTATTTTTGGAGTTTTCGTATCAATTTTTATTGTACTGATCAAATGACATGCACTTATGGAGGAATGACTGTACACATTCGTTACTATATATCCACCTTTTTGACTATATTGATAATGACTATAAATTGCAGATATCGATATGCTAAATTTTATAGATCCGGAAGAATCCACTTCGGCGACTATCGCTATCCGGGGTTCGTTTTCCTTTTATAATATTTCATACGTAAGTACCTGTATAAGTATTGAATATTCTTTTTTTAGATATTATGTGTAACATGTAGATTTTTTTTAAGCGTCATCAGCAAGATTTTGTCAATGCATTCATCGATTGATTTGAACATATTATTATTATGTCCACAGATTCAAATAACGAAGATATAAAGACTGGAGCGGCTGTTGCATTTAAAATTACCGCAGAAATAGCAGCTTCCTATATTCCTTTAGTTGCTGCAGTGAAGACTTTATTTGATGAAATTCATAAAATTTATGAGAATGCAGAATGTAATAAAGAAATGTGTACTATCATGACAGAACGAATAGAATCAGCAAAATATGCTCTAGAAAGAATGATGAGAAAAGATGATAGTTATATTTATGAAAAAGAATATTCTTTGTCTCTTAAGAAATTTGTAAAAGTTTTAACGGAAATTAAAGATTTTACTGATAAAGTGTCAAAACTTGAAGGTGTTAGAAAATTTATTGAAGCTGGTAAAGTTAAGCAACAATTTTATAAATTGATTAATGAATATGATATTTGTATGAAGGAGCTACAGTTTGCTATGGCAATTACTAATGAAAATGAAAGAGAAGAAGAAGCTAAAAGAATTGAAAAAGCTTTGGGGGTAAATATATTAGTCTGTAAATAATAGAATTTTTTTATAACAATTTAATTTTTAATTTAATTTTTTTTCATTTATTGAATTTAGGATCTTGAAAAACTTGAATATGGAGTCGAAATTGCAAATACTAAACTTGATGGATTAGCTGAAGACATATCCATCATAAAAAATAAACTGTCTGACGCCCAAGCACAAAAAATCAAATTAACTGAACCTCTAACAGGATGTGTTAAACGTAACTCTGTTATTAAAAAGTTTTATATGGGTGCAGCCGTTGCATGTAAACCGATAGATGATTCAGACAAACATCAAGCCACATTAGCAATTCTTGAAAAGTTAAGTTTATCACCATGCATTCTTAAATTTTATGGTCTTTCAGAATTTGACAATCATACACATATGGTTTTTGATTGGGCTGAGTATGGAAATTTAAAAGAGCTTTATGACTCTTATGATATTCCTTGGACTAGAAAAATACAAATCATTCGTGATATCTGTCGTGGTCTTGTATTTTTACGTGAATTAGATATCTTACATCATGATATCAGATGTGAAAATATTTTTGTAAGTATATTTAAATAAAAATTTAATGTGTAATAACGCGCAGGGGTGTAATTTCAAAATATGGCCCAAATTAAGCTTAATTCGGGCCATTATTCGAAATAACGCTCATGAGCGTTATTACGCGAAAATACGGTATGCAAAAGTTAATGAAAATAAACAAGATACTAATAAATTAAAAGTAGATATGTGAAGGCTTAAGTTCAAAACTTGGAAATTTTGTACATGCACGTAAAGCAAATGCAAATACTAGTTTTCTTTCATTCCAAAAACAAATAGAAATGTTTCGTTGGATGGCACCTGAACAGATCGAAAAATATCAAAATAATCCTAAGGAAAAAGGATATACATTCAGTTGTGAAATGTTTAGGTAATTTTTACAAGAATCTTTTTTTATTACAATATGTTTATTTTTTTTATTTACTTAAATCGGTCACCTTTCGTTTTAGTTTTGGAATGCTCATTTGGGAACTTTGTTATGAAAAGATTCCTTATAAAAGATATACAGATCCTAAAAAGATATCTAAACATGTATTAAATGGTAAACGAGAAAAACTTTTACTCGGAAAATCCGAAAATCCTAATGATATAAAGATTCAAGAAAATTTTATTAAAATAATTGATAAAGGTAAGTTGAAATTATTTTCGTAAATATTTATTATATTATATTATATTATATTATATTATATTATATTACATCAGATGCTTATATTAACCCTAATTTAATGAATATAGCATGGCAACACATGCCAGAAAAACGAATAGTCCTTTTGGATTTACATAGAAAACTTGAAAAATTGGCCGAAACTTACCCAATTCCTCTTGATGGTCCATTACTCTTGAAAGATAAGGAATTAGATCTGGGAGCAAATGAACCTAAAGTAGAACTTAATGAAGGAATTAAATTTCATCAAAAGAAAGACTATGAAAATGCATGGAGTTGTTTTGAAGAAAATGCTAAGCTTGGTAATCCAATAGCAAAATATTGGCAAGGATATTATTTATATAATGGATATTTAAAAATAGATAAAGAACTTGCATATAAACTTTTCAAAGAAGTTGCAGATGATAATGACGTTGAAGAATATCATGGTACAGTTTCTGATGACCAATATCAGAATGCAATTTCTGATGCACCATATCGATATGCAGTTTCATTACTTAATGATGCAAGTAAAAGAGTAGAAAATCGTGATAAAATTATACATTATCTAGAGTTAGCAAAAGATAATAATAATCCTGAGGCAATGTATCTTTTGGGAGATATTTATGTGAATGGAAAACTTCAAATGGATAAAAATATAAAGCTAGGATTAGAATATTTAAATTTAACTTTAAAACATAATGGCCCAAGTAGGGGAGATGCAATTAATTTATTGAAAAAGTTTAGTGAAAAAAGTTAAATTTATTATTTAAGATAATGATAAATGAGATAGATGTTGATTAAAATTTATTTCATTATATTATTTATGTTTTTTTGTTTTTAATTCATTTCTCATTGTTTATCTGATTTAACTTCGTAACATGTACAATATACCATTTATTCTCCGGGAATAATAAATATTGTAGATTTAAAATAATTTGTAATTGCCGAATAATTTCTCGACGCCTAACTTCTAACCAGCACTAACCCTAAATTAGATCTAAATCGGGTCACTTCAAAGCATAATACATTCCTGTTTAATAAAAAATAGAAATTGCAAAGTGTGATCATTGATTAATAATTAACCTTCGCAGCGAACTTTGTAACCGGATAAAATAACACATCAAAAAAAAGTTATTAATTAATCCAAAAAAATTTAAATTCTCGCGCCTTTATAGTGAATTTGATTTATTTATAAAGTTCTGCCATAGTAAATAACGTGCTGTATAATAAGATATAAAATATAATAGATTAATAGAAGATAAACCGTATATGTTTCTATAAATATTGCAAAGATTTAATTATACATACCGTATAGTTCGAAATTAAGCACCATCAAATTTTATGTAATATCCGAAAATAAGCACCCCTTATGTATAATCGTATCTGATTTTTTACTAAGCAAACCTAAACTAATGATAATAATGCAAACACTAATAATAAATATAATAATAAGATATTAGTGAAATAAATATTAAAAAGATTGGCCAATTTGAACGTTCGCGGAACGTTCAGCTGTAGTCGGTACTAGAACCGCAGTGCACCGGGTACACCAGCGTGTACACATTAAATTTCAAACTTGTACTCTTTTCGAAGATCAAATCACTTTTTGTCTCTAAGTAAAGTTATTCTACAAGACAAGATGATTTTAATGGCAGTGAAATGATCAAAAATTGGTTCAGTAGAACTCCCACAATTGCTCTTCAAAGTTCGGGCGACTTTTGTTTACGAGTATGCAGATCTTGTAAAGCAAATGTAAACAAACGTCGCCCAAATTTTGAAGAGAATTGCGAAAGTTCTACTGGACAAATTTTTTATGATTTACTGCCGTCAGAATCGTCTTGACCTGGCGGAACAGTTTTACTTAGAAACAGAAGGTAAGTTTACTTAGTACAAAAGTTCTATATTATTCATTCTTAAAATTATATCCGAAAATAAGCACCTCCTATAACAAAAAAAGTGTGTTTATTTCGGAACTATACTATATTATTGTAGTGTAGCGATGAATTAGTGTGCTCCAATTTAGTATCTTATTTTGAATGTACTTAAATTGTACTTATTTTCAATACAAATATCAGTCAAAATTTGGGCGTTTAACACATTTGCTTACTAATACAAGTCCAAAAATTAACAAGTATTATTATTTATTAATATTTTCTTACTTGTATTTACTGGCGCATTTATTGGTTTAGGGAAATGCTCAAGAAAGTGGTTTTGTTTAACCTTATGATAATTACATAACCTATATGCATGAGAGAGATTATCTTAACAAAAAAAAAGTTTGAAATATGAATTTTCAAAATTTACTCAAAAAAAAATGCTATGTTTTTACATTTGGGGTATTATGGCGCACTATGTATCACTATATGAGGAAATATATAATAAAAATTTAAAAGAAACTTATACTAACATAAGTAATATCGATTTTTACTCATATCTTGTAGTTTGGCAATTAGAATCAAAAAAAAATCTATATTTGATGTCTCAGTAAGACGAATCGAATGGTACTAAAACTTTTCGATTCTGATTAGTGTATCGTCAAAAAAACACAAGTGAGTCAAATTACTCACCCACATCATAATATCTTTATAATTTATGATTTCATAAATAATCTTTGAAATTGTTAATTAATTCTACTATTCTTTAATTGCTCCTTTAATATTCTTCTTAAAGTTTTACCAGCCTCATTTTTTGGAATTTTATCAATAAACTTTACACCACTTAATTTTTTACGCGACGCAACCTTTTCGTTTACAAAATGTTGAATTTCTTCTGCTAAAGCTTGAGATTGCTCATACTCACTTTTAATTGTGATATATGCTACAGGAACTTCAGTTTTTTCTTCTTCAGAAAAATGACCTATTACTGCTGCATCTATTACTGCACTGTGTTTGTGTAGAATCGATTCCAATTCAGTGGGTGCCACATAAAAATTCTGTAAATTTAATTTTGGTATTAATTAAACTTAAATTATAATAAGTAGCATGCAAAATGGGAACATTATAATTGTACATGGTATTTGATCAAATCTTTTTTTCGATCAATAATAAAATAGTTTCCTTTATTTAAAAAAACAATAATAATAATAATTAAATAAATAATTATATTTATACAAGCATATAAACATAAATTTTATTACTCAATCATAAATATACCTTGTTCGTCAACATATAAAACATCTCCAGTGTTAAAAAACCCGTCTTTGTCGAAAACATTAGCTGTAGCTTCTTTATAATTAAGATAGCTCTATTTAACAAGTATAAGATTTTTAGTAAAAGTAGCATACTGCAATTATATAGTTATATAATGTACAGTACGTACCTTCATAACGTTTGGTCCGTGAATCCACAATTCTCTAGGTTCATTGTATCCCAATTCTAAAAATAAAAAATAATTTGAAAAATTTTATTTTGATTTTAAATGAGGAATATATATTTATATTTATATATATATAGTTACCACGACCATCTTCTGACAATATTTTGGCTTTCACATTTGGGATAAGAACGCCAACAGAACCTATCAAAAATGAGTTGCTTTAGTAAATCAACGAAATATTTATTTGTTATACAGTAGTAAAATGCTAATACCTGGAACCGTATTCTTCGTTGTGTCAGAATGAGTTACTACCGGAGACGCTTCAGTAAGACCTTATTATATCACATAAATAATTTACCATTAAATTTTAGATTTTTGTAATAAAAGTAAAAAATAATTAATGCTTATTTGTAAGATTGTTCTCAGTGAGAAATTGTTAATCAATCTAACAATAGAGAATTCTTACCATAAGCTTGCCAAACTGGTATTTTAAACTTTTCGTGAAAATTTTTTGCTAATTCATCACTTAGCGGGGCTGCCGCACTTAAAGCTGTTTTCACACTTGATAAATCATATTGTTGAACCGATGGATCATTGACAAGGCTAAGTAAAATTGGCGGAATAGCATAAAGATGATTGATTTTATATTTTTGAATTGTTTCACAGTATGTTTTTAAACTGAAGGTTGGAAGTACGACTACAGTAGCACCCTATAATATTAATTAATGTATTATTCCTAGATTAAACTGTCAGCCTAATAATGAAATAGTATCAAATATTGAATAACTTACACGAATTAAGGTCGCATTAATGATACCATTTAACCCATAAATGTGGCAAAATGGCTACATATATTTAAAACAATAATGAAAAATTACTCTGAATAATTATTTAAAAATTTCAAAGAATTCATTTTAGATTACATACTAAAATTCCCATAATTATACTGTCTGGACCAAGTGTAAGATCTACATTAGCTCCTTGAGCCAAATTAGCAACTATATTTTTATGAGTAAGTTCAATTCCTTTTGGCTTTTCGACTGTTCCTGAACTATAAGGTAAATAAGCAGTCGTTGTTTTTACTTCTTCAGGAGTATAATAGACAGGTTCAATTTCAAGGTCATTGATTAAAATAGAACGATAAGGCTTATATCCATTTATTTCTTTATCGCCAAACAATAATACTCTGGAGGAAGGAATTTTTGCTTCGATTGAAGCTTTAATAGCGGTTTCAAGAATTATTGGATGTACGATCAGAACCGATGCACCTGAATCGATTAGTTGACACGATAATTCAGTTTCTTCATATATTGGACTGGCAGTTGTTATTTTGCCTCCTACAGATGCATAAACATAATTTAGAATATAAAAACAAAATAGCATGATTAATTTATTGAAAATCATAATAATACCAGCTGCGATCGCTCCCAAGAGTACAATAGGATAATCAACCTTGACAAATAAAATATATTATTAAAAAAATGAATCAACAATTTAATTAATGAAAGAGTTTAATGAGTACCAAATTAGGAGAAAATATCGCTAAAACATCCCCACGTTTAAATCCTAACTTCTCTTGTAATCCTGCAGCAAACTTTTTTGATTCATGTTTAAATTCTCCAAAAGTGCAACATTTACCAGTAATCCCATCAATGAAAATAACTTTATCATCCGAAATTTTTTTCGGATTACTAGTCACATATTGATAAACTCCAACTTCAGGAATTTTTATATCAGGATATTTAGATTTAAAGATCATTTTTTATAATTTGTTGGAATCTGTTTAAATAAAGCCATTTATATATAGATATTGATATTGATTCCAGATCTCTGCTTGCATGTTTGTTAAACTCTAGAGTTGGCACTAATTTTTTGTATGTACGTACACTATTTTCTGTTATGATTTGAGTGTAATGAATAATTGGAGTTATTAATTTTGTATGAAAGTTATGAAAGCGCATTCATTCAAGATCGGCTATTTGTTGATGATCATAGCCATATATAAAAACCCTATTTTTTATATGCAAATCAATTTTTTATAACAACGCTTTCAAAATTGTTTGATGAAAATTTAATCCTATATACATCCAAACTCAGAAAAATTTTAATTAAGACCTAAGCTAATGTTAACGATGCGATTTTTAGAATTATTGTATATATTTAATTAAAACTATTGCTCGGCAAAATTAAACAAAAATTTGACAGTCAAATACTTGTGATTAAGTCGAGCATCAAATGATCACAGGTCAACCAATACTATATATTCAGGTTTGGTTAACCTGCGATCGTTTGATGTCCGATTTAGTCACAATTATTTGATTGTCAACCTTTGTTTGATTGTGCCGAGCACTAATTAAAGCTTTCTGCTAAAAAAAAATCACTTTTAATATCTTAAAATTTTTTTCTAATATAACATTATTAGAATTGTCTAATAAAATAAATTTTATGTTGCATAATATAACATGATATATGTATATTTCTATATGATTCATTATGTAAAATTTTAAAATATCAAAATGCGATTTTTCTTAAATTGAAAATTTTAATTAAACACAACAGATCTAGAAAACCATATTGTTGACATTAGTTAAGGTCTTAATTAAAATTATTATTCTGCATTTGGGCTTAAATTTTCATAAAAAAATTTCAGAGGGTTTAAAAATGCGTTGCTATATAAAAGTTTTATCGGTTTTTTTTTATTTTTTTTTATTTTTTGTTTATAAAGGTCTAAAATACCAAAAAAAAAAAAAAAATATTGAAGTTTTCTAAATTTTCAGATTATATGCAAATCGTCTTAATACGTAACAACTTTATTTTTAGTACAAAGACCGATTTAACCCTCTTCAATCTTTGGAGATTATTGCCTTTAAAATTGGTGGTTGGGCCAACCGACTCATTGGTTCGAATATTGCTCGTGACCCGCCACATTTCCTTTTTGATTAAACCCGAAAAGATTTCAGCAAAGATTTTTATTTTATTGTATTGCGCTATCTGAGCAGCTCAGATCTATCCGCGCATACGCTCCCTCAAAAAATTTATCGAATTCGAGTTGTGTTTATAAAAATTTTTAAGCGCAATGCTATGAAACTTTATTTTGAAGTACGTACTAAAAATACATGCTTAGTTTTAATTAATAATTGCTATTTGCTCTCAGATCATTCCCGACTATATCTGTTTCCATATGAATTCTTAAAAGAATGCTTACTAAATATATGCCAAACTTTATAGTAAAAATATATTACAGTATATCATGAAAATCAAAACAATACGAATCAGGGTACAAAAACGTCCAAACTTACGTCTTAACTATGAATTTACAGCCTCCTACTTATAAAAAAAATCGAAACTCAATTATCTATTTATGACTTTTAAAAACCAATTTCGCACTTTATGCATTTTACATATCTTTGATCTTATTAACTGAGATATATATAACGTTAATAACATGCATTAGTGAATCACATGCCGTGTGTCAACAGAATTTTATAGTATTAACAATAGAAATCATTGAACAGTAACTAATAATAGAAATCGTAATAATTCCAATGCAAGCTAACTTGTCAAAATAGTGAGTAAATTCTGTAACAGAATTTTTTGGATACGCCTTACTTCAACAATCATTTCACAGACAGCTCACTTAGCCCGACATCGCGCCAAGTGACAATTTACTAAAAATATGTGCCTGCAAATAATAAAACGCTAACCTTGACCCTATGTGATGTTAACTAAATGAACTTTCGGTGAAATGATTGTCGGTGAAGTGAGCAGCACCGAATTTTTCACAGCAATATTCGCAATAGAAATTGTGATAATTCTTCACCTTAACCGCATATTGTGGTTATTAAAATAGTGAGTAAGTTCTGTAACAGAATTTTTCAATGCAAACTAAATCAAACTTAATCGCATATTATAGTCACCAGCATAGCAAGTAAGTTCTGTAACAGAATTTTGTTTGCAGTAGCTTGCAATAGAAATAGCAAGCAAATCCTATAACAGAATTTTTTTAGTAGCTTATAAACAAATCACATTAATTTAATGCAAACTAACTCACCTTAAACATTTATCATGATTATTGGAATAGAAATTATGTTCTATAACAGAATTTTGTTAAGTATCCTATGATAGAAATCATAATAATTCTAATGCAAACTTCATTGAACCAGAATAGTAAGCCCTGTAACAGGGTTTTTCAGTAATTCACGAATAAACCATAATAATTTCAATGCAAACTAACACACTCTAAGCACTTATTGTAATTATCATAATAACAAGTAAATTTTGTAACATAACATTTTATAGTAACAGATAGATATTACAACAAACTCTATGCGAACTAACTCAAGCTTAACCATACATTATAGTCACTAGAATAGCAAATAAGTTACATAACATAATTTTTATTATAATTTATAAAAAAAAAAATGATAATTCTAATACTGTGACGAATTGCATTCATTACTGTATACAAAACTCTATCCCATGTTCAATTTTATTTTATTTTATTTTATTATTTTATTTATTTTGGGTTATTAGTACTATTTTGCATACATAAATATCTTACCCCACCAATTCTATTTTGATAACAATACCCACATGCATTATTAATTTAAACATCTTAATTAGTTATACTAAAATGGAAGTAGTTTGGGGCTTGGACGTGTAAAAATCAAATGTATAGTAACGGCATGGTAAATACCACAAGGATGTGGTCACAACAGCAGATGTATAATTAAAACAACAAGCATGTTAAGTTTTAAAGATTTTGTAGAAAATTTAGCGAGAATGCTAGAAATTCCACGAAAGTGTTGTAATTTTCTAAAATGTATATAAGACCTTTAGCTTTAATAAAGTTATTAAAGTTCCACATCTTTCATAATTGTATATTGGGATTTTGTTGTCAGGATTTTGTGTGTTGGGATTTTGTGTTTCAGAATTCTGATATACAACCTATGAAAGTTTATAATAAAATATAGCGAAAGCATAGATTTCAAATTACTGGCTTGTGACAGTAATTAAATAAGGTACTTAACTTCTATTCTAAGAATCTAGACTTCTGTAACACTATACTAATAGAGAGTATTATAAAAGAAGTGATAGTCTAATTTGGTGGTGTATAATCTGAATACTTAGATTGACATAAAATAATATCCTAATATGGCAGCAGGTAGCTTGAAATAAAGGTCTTATAATTATATAGCAGCACCTAGTTAAGATACAGATTAGGTTCTTAAAGTAGTTCTTTTAGAGCACCAAACTGGAAATACAAAGAGTACTTACTTAAAAAGATACTAATTTGAAAGTTATACAAAAACAAATTAGAAGTAATGTAATAAGTAATAAAAAGTAGAAGTTAGTTGGTGGATATTGTATAGAAGTATATAAGCAAAATATATATAATAAAAATATATTTGGAAACTATCTAGTAATTTAATACTAGATAGTTAATAAAAAGATAAAATATCATATAGCAGATCACATATAAGTACTAATTTAGTAACCAGATAAGTTAATAGTTGTAATAATATTAGATAGTTAAAATTGTATCTATATATTTAAAACTAACATATCTAAGAGTATACTAATAAATAGTATTGGCAAGACTGCCAAATTAAAAAATATATATATTTATAACTACTATAGTTAAATATTCTACCTACTGCTAGATTATTTTTTTAAAGAAAATTAAACTTTTAAATACTTTTAGTTTTAAACAAATTTTTTTAGCTATTATGATATTGCTATTATTAATAAGTCTTTAACAAGTAGCTGAATTTGCTTGCACAATAAGATACTTTCTTGCTAATTAAGAAAAAATAAAAATTTTATTATTTTCTTTTTACTAAGTAAAAGCATTTTAATCTTTAAAGATTTCTTGCAATATTAAATATTTATTGACTTTGTCAATATTAGAACTATAAAACTTAATTGATGATTCTCCAGTCAACTAGTGTGTGATTTTAGTAAAATATTACTATATAAATTTACTATGGTACGAATATGGCGTTCACCTAAGGTAAACTTTTTCATACTGAGTTAATCATCTTTCTTTGGTTAGAGCATCAAAATCAGCCTGGTGAGTACTGAGATACTATGTAAATTTCTTTGCAAACAATAGTAGTGTAGTAGTATTGTTTGCAAAGAAATTTATATAGTAAAAGAGAGGTTTTTTAAAGATATCTCAGTACTCACCAGGCTGATTTTGATGCTCTAACCATTATTAGATGCATTTTAACAAGCTTTACAAAAGTCTTTTAAGCAAAAAATATGATTAACTTAGTATGAAAAAAAGTTTACCTTGGGTGAACACCACATTCGTACCATAGTAAATTTATATAGTAATCTGAGTTACATTTTACTAAGATCACGCACCAGTTAACTGGAGAATCATCAATTAAACTATAACTCTCATCCTAACTCTAATTATTCTCAAATTTGCTTAAATGATTATTTTTATATATAATAATCTTATAATAATTTATTTTATCTACTTATACTATAAATCAACTATATAATAAACAAAATTAATATAATATATAAATCAAAATATCTTTTATTAAAAAATTAAACTCTTCAATATTAAAATAAGAGTTAAGCAGTTTTGATAATAAAATTTAATAAAAAGTTTTTTTTATTAAAACTTAAAAATAGTTTTTTAGGCAAAATTTTAATTTTTTAAAAATTCTTTATTTTTACTATACAAAACTAATCTGTATATTACACCTGATCTTAAATTTTAATTGTTAAAATACTTTAGCATTACAGTGCTAAAGCACTATAAATTAAAATTTTTATATAAAAATAAAAAATATAATTAAGTTTACTATATATTGTTTAAACCAAAAATTAAATAAAAAAAACTTATTTAAAAACTAATTTAATACAATTTTAAAATTAATTTGGTTTTAAAAAAATTAATTTTAAAATTGATAAAAAAAGTTAAATAATTTATATTTTTAAATAGAGAATTACTAGTATATACATACAGAGTATTGTTATTACTCAAAATTTGCTTATAAACTACTTTGGGGTTCTAACAAAAAATAATCTATGCAAAATTTTAGCATAAAATACTTTCTAACCCTAATCTTTAATCCTAACCTTAACCCTAATATTGAGTAGTTTTGTATTATTTATTTCCTGGGGGGGTAGAAATTATAGCAGAGGTTACTGATGAT
>CAJVPY010001033.1:0-21499 GCA_910591965.1 Dentiscutata erythropus
CCCCCTGATGAAACCCAAGAAAAGAGTAAAGAAAACGCCAAAGAACTAAATCAATCCTATGAAAGTTCAACAAAACGCATGCATATACAAGTCGACAATTACCCTGATGACCAAATTACAAATGAAGAAAACACGAATATCTCAAATGATAATAAATCTATTGAAGAAATTCAGCCACCTCCAAAAAATGTAAAAAAAGAAAAGAAGAAAATATTAGTACAATTAATAATACTTTTTTTTTTCCTATTGATTGTTAAAAATTTAACAATCATGATTAATTTGAATAATAATATAAATAATTTTATTCACATATATTTAATTAAATAATAAATAAATATTAATAAAAAATAAAAAAAAAATGTATAAAAACAAACATAATATACTCTGACCTTAAGGGTAGGAGCATGTCGATCATTTTTCATATAATCTTAGTGGTAAATTTTTTTTCTTTAGAAAATAAAAAGATTTTATTAATTAATGTAGTTTTAAAAATTAAATAAAAGTTGTAGAATAGGTTCTTCTAATTCTAATGATAGTAAAATTATTAAAATTGGTTAAATATTTATCGAAATAGATATATTTAAAGATTTGGTGCTATTTTTTGTCATATGATGATTATATGATATTAACCAATCAAAATTAATAATTTTGTATAACCCCGGGAAATTTGGAGGCACTCTGGAAAACTTTGCAATATATACAAGTATATATTTTTTAAATATTTTGGCTATTAAAATTTATACTACTATAAAAAACATATTCTAATTTATTTACTATAAAAATTTTATAAAAATTAATTGTAACAGTGAAAAGTTTTATTAGTAGCATATTTCTATTTTTTGCAAAAATCACGTTGTGTTACAAATATCATATGAAAAATGATCAACATGCCCCCTACTCTTAAAATATATATATATTTTTTGATGCAAATATTGTAAATATTTAAAGTAAAAATAATAATAAATAAATATTAAAAGCTGCTTAAAAAAAACGAACAAATTTGTCCTGACCTCAAAATTTTTTTTTTTTTTTTTTTTTTTATACTCACAATACTCTTTAATACCTACAAATAATTTGATAAAATGACGTTTCAATAGATTATTAAATAATAATAATAATAAATTATATAAATAAATAAATCGCGAACATAAAAATTTCCTACCTGAATAAATTTACATTACTTGATAATGAAAAACAATTCTAAATACTTAGTCCGCAGTTACCATATTCATGAATATGAAAGTACTACTTTGCCAAATTTTATCGAAGAGAATTCAAATACAAGTAGTGCTAACGTCTTTCGATCATATATTTATTGAAATGAAATTAATCATTTTGAATTGACCAACACTGTGCCACCATTACATGATTCCCAACCATTCAACTTAACATCTTCATTCACTCCTTGGAGACCATTGCCTGTGTTAAAAAAACTTTTACATAAGTTTGAAACAAAAATATTACATAATCACCCTCACATTCCATGCTCTTATTGTTCAACCTTAATGTTCAGGTCTGCAACTTATTGGGTTAAATATAATCCAAATGAAGACTACACCTTAACTTTAGCATTTCCTGAAATATCACTTAACTTTTGACATTTCATCAACAAACATCCAAAGTAGCTGTCTGTTTTAGCTGTAAAAAAACCAATACTAGAAAATTTTCACCAATTTTAGTGAATATACTATATGAAATAACCCAGGTGCTAATGAAACACAGAAAATATCTTTCACCAATTTATATGTCATGTTTATTAAGCTGAACTCCTGGGTCGAATCCATACACCACGTACTGGTTTCTGCAAGGTAGTTTTTTTCTGAGTAAAAATGCATACGTACTTGAACTTTATTTGGGTTTAGTTAGAGCCTTCCTAAACCCAAACGAGCTAGCTAACTAGTATCATGAAACACTTCCTGCTGCTAGCAATTAGTTAAAAAGAAATAATCCAATATTTCATCAATATGAAATTACACCTATTATCAATATCCCAGTACCAACCGATGATCATCCAATTTTTCTGCCTACTGCAAGACAAACACAAACAAATTCAAATCGCATTCCTTTATAAAATAACTCCACTATACCCGAACTCATAGTACCAAACAATGATTTCTCCCAGAAACACACAACAAAGATCAAAGATATTATAGACTCATAGCCAGATTTATGAAACTAGATAATCTAACATTATCTATTCCTTATAGTGATCCAGACCTCAAAGCAATGATTTTCTTGAATTTATTTTCAACTGGTAAAGGTCATTATGAAAATATATATAATCAACTTAACTTTCAGTCTGGTACCAAAAGTTATGGTAAATATATCAAACTCAGAATGCTCTGCCCAGATACGAGGTTTAGATTGTACTAGTATTGGCCACACTAGTCATATCTTAACCTTGAAAAAAAATGAAACTTCCAATATAACTGCAGAATATTAAACAAAAAAAAGTATCACATGCACATCATCTAACAAAAATGGAACTCATAGGTATACTTTATCTATTTAAATTTGTTTTCTATCAAAAATATCAACATTAGTTACTAAGAAAAAAAAAAAAAAAAAAAAAAGTTAATATCTTTAAACTTATAATAAAATATATTTAAAATTGAAACTTATTACCATATACACTATCAAACTTAGCTATAGTTACTTAAAACTGAAAAACAAATTAATAAATTCCATATACACCAAATTTCAATTTGGTAAACTATACTAAACAAATTTCATAAAAATTCCTTATCATACTCATTTTTAACTTTAAAAAAATTTTTTTAATTTTTTATTATAATTATTATTATTATTACTATTACTGCTATTATTATTATCCTCTTTTTAGCATTTTTCTCAATTTGATCAATGCTCAAAACTTCGAAATTTCTCAAAATAATCATCTACAAACACACTAAAATTTTAACCCTCATACGTTTACTTATAGGATGAAGCATATATACCGATAATCCAATAATTGACGAAACCAAAATGACTGCCGTACCCTCAAGTCTAAGAACTGCATCACCCTTTTTTAAACAAAAGGAACACCAAGTAAATGCTATACTTCGAGCCCTCAGGTTATCACAACTTTTTTACACAACAACTTTGGCGGAAGGCAAATGAAAACACCTTGAAAAAATTCTAAGGTCTACCGACAATGAAGACACTTTACCTACTAATTGCCCCTTGCACGTATACATATTTTATCATCATAAACTCAACAACATGTGTACAAAACTGTGGAAAAATGAAAAACTAACACAGTGGGGCAAGTTTGAAAATTACTTCGAACGTGACGAGTTCCAAAACAGGAGCACCATTTACACACACGGTTTCACATACACCAGTATAAAAATTCCAGAGTTAATTGAGAAAAATACAATAAGGGCTGACTTACCAGATCAGAACTTAGAACTGGAATTATACCGATTAGTTACAGCTTATCAAATTCACAGATACGTATTTTCTATTTCAATATATATATATATATATATAGAACATATATATACAGTATATATAAAAATCTCTTACTATAACAAGTATACAATTAAAAAAATTAAAAGGTATTAATCATACATGATAGATCCAAAACTGAGTTATATGATACATTAATAATATCAATAATAATTACAGTATTAATAATGATATTAATAATAATATTGATTTTATTATTAATCAATACATTATTATTAATGTTATTATTATAATATTAACATTATTATAACATTAACATTATTATTATCAATATAACTAATATTTCAATACTTCCCTTTGCATAAATAACATTTGATGATTTTGTCACAGATGTTATCCAGATAAATGTGGTGACCCGCGATTGATAGAACAGTTTGCAGAAAAGGATTTCCTAAAACTTTATCAAATACAACACATATTTACAACTGTTCACTACGGTACATCTACAGAAGAACAAAAGAGGAAGATTGTTGGATAGTGCTGTATCACCCAGAGACTCTACTGATATAGCAAGGCCACATCAATTTCCAGTACATCACCACAACAGGATTTGCTAAATATGTCACGAAATACGTGACAAAACCTAAGCCTTCAGAAGTATTCAATATTGAAAACCAAAATAGTTACTGAACCCATGTATAGGCAAAAAGACTCAGAGCAATGGAGTTGATGATATTACTACTTCAATATAAAATAACAAGATCAACAGTATCCGTCCAGTACTTACCCTCAGCACTATCTAATTTACACACTAGGACAGTTAAGCCTATCCACCTACAACTAAACACTATTGAAAATGAAGACGAAGAAAACCCTACTGGGATGATATGATCGATAAATACTTCGATCGACCAAATAAAGATGAATTCAATAATGTAACATATTCTGAATACTTTCAAAATTATTGTTTACAACCTACATGACCATTCTCAACTTCAAGACAACCATGGTCAAGAGATCAAAAAAGCCATTACGTGATCAAAAAAACAAAGCCCCAACTTTTGAGATTCTACAATTACAAAGTAGAAGACGGTAAGAAAAAGATTAACAAAAAATTAAATCATCGATGATACCTCATATAAAGAAAAAAAAAAAAAAAAAAAAAACCCACAAAACATGATTAACATACCATATCTGCAAAAAAAATAAATGAAAAGAAATGTAAAATAAAATAAATAATCAAAAAAAAAAAAAAAGAGCAAATAACACTAATAATAAAAATTAAAATACCAATAAAATAATAAAAAATAATAAAAAAAATAATGTGTTACTTAAATAAACATCAATCTAAAAAATTACTATTAAATTTTTACTTTGTAGGAGAACCTTTCTTCTTTCAATATCTGATAATAAAAATTTCATGTTATTTGGAAGAAGAACTCCTTGGAGACCAACCAAGTTATTTTGAAAGATTTAAATCTTTATTTTCAGACCAATGCGAGCAAGAAATAAACAGATTAATCAACACCTCCATAATGCAACAACTTCGAACTTTAAACGCCTACAAAAGAATCATAGAAGAAATATTGACCAACCTAAATAATATGGAACTTCACGAATTAATCCTTAACCAACTAATTTTGTTAGAACGCAAAACACCTACAATAAACTCACATTATACGCTAATGCTGAATGAAGACCAGTATTCAATCTATGACATACTTTCTAACTCTTGGGAACTAGAAAATAACGGAAAATATCCTTATTTCTTCTTAACGGGATCAGCTAGCACCAGTAAATCATACCTCCTATACATAATCCTTAACCTGTTAAAATTCAGAAAAATCAATTACCTTGTAATAGCACCCACTGGCGTGGCTGCCTAGAACGTTGGTGAAAAAACCATTAATTCAGCACTAAAAATAAGACAAACCCTATCTCATTATGAAACCTTAATAACCCATAATCATAGAGCAAAAGAAGAACTAAAAAAAATCCAAGCCTTAATAATAGAAGAAGTATCCATGGTTTCTAGTAAACTACTCTCATTTATAAGTAACATGTTTGGCTCTATTTACAATAATGCAAAAATATTTGAAGAAATACCCGTGCTACTTATCGGTGACCTCTTCCAACTACCGCCTATAAATGCTCAGTATGCATTCCATTCACTAGTCTGGAAAAGATTTTCCCATTATTCTTAACCCAACCAAAAAGGCAAAGAACTGATTCAAGCTTCTACAATTTACTCCAAGAATTACACTACAAACGTCTATCTCAAGAATCGAAAAAAATGATCAATGAAAAAATCCAAAACTCTAACCCAACCACAATATCATTGCATCGACTCATCTTGTGGGAACACACAATACTGCTAAAGAAATTAATAAGATTATATGCAAAAATCTTTCTAATAACGAATATGGCATAAACACTATAATATTGAAAGCTACTAACACTCTTAACCATAAACTACTTAACACAGATGACCATAGCAACCTTAACTTTAATTGTTATACCAACTTACCTGATGAAATAATTTTAAAAGAAGGTGCAAGAGTTATGTTCCTTAACAACAAACTATTTGACCACAACATTTGTAATGGTACAATAGAAGTTGTAACAAATATAATAAACAAGCAAACCGTCGAAGTAACTTTCCCAACAACAACAGACATTATCAAACTAAACATACAAAAAGAAAAATCATACTTCGAAATCAATGAAAACTCAGCATCAAGGCACCAATTCCCCCACCAAAATGCCTTCACTCTGACAATCCACAAAACTTAAAGATTAACTTTACCTAACACTACACTTAGTGTTGACGAAAATATTTTCACAGAAGGACAGGTATATGTTATGATAAGTAGAGCACCTACTTGGGATTTTATTAATATCCTAAACTTCGACTTCAACTCAGTTAAAACTAATACTGTATATTAGTTATGAATGAATATGCTAGACTAAACGATATACACAGAAAGGAACTATCACATATGTGATAAAGAATAAATTTTACGATACATAAAAAAAATTCCTTTCTTGAATATTTTAATTGATTATCTAAAATCCTGATCTAAATTTGTTCAAAACTATAAAACTATAAATAAATATACATATGAGCGCAGTGCATGTGATTGATCTACATGCATCATTACTATAATACATATATAAATAGTACTAAAATCCATAAAATACAATTTTGCTTGATCTCTACTTTCAACTAATATTACAAAACATAATTAGCCCATTCAACAAAAATGAACAGATAAATTCTTCACAAAAAAAAAAATATATATACATTCTTATTCTGAATACTAAAAATATATACTAAAACAATACAATCAAAAAGAATATAACAAGTGAAGCATTTTCTAAAAAGCAAAAAAAATAAAAATAAGTAAACTCATTTAAAATTTCTCACTTCTTTCATCACACATTAAATATGAAATTCATTTTAAAGATAATTTAAAACTATTAGTTAAATAAATAACTCATAATAAAATGTCTAAAATTTTCAGTACATTCCTAATGTATCAATTTAGATTAAAAAAAAATTCTGATAAAATGTTGAAATACCAATCTTAATCCAAACCCACTATATATGACGATCATAATTCCAAATACTTGAATAGAAACACACAATCATTGTATTCGGTAACAAATTTATTTTCAATCAGCTTTCTTTTCTAAAAAAAAAGATATAAATATTTAAAAAATATAACTAAAATATATAAAAACTTAACTAATTTAACTTACCTTAAAACACGAGTTTCTCTAGAAAAAAATTGATTATCACAGCCAAATCCAGATGTTTGTATAAAATATACATCAAAATCGTGGTAATTATAATCTGAACCAAAGTCACGAATACAATAAAAAGCGATATCTTGATAACAAAGAACGAATTTTTTATAAATTTCAAAAATAAAATAATTGATTTAAAAAAGACAACACCAAGAAAAATCGAAACTTCAGGAAAGACAAATACCAACATGTACCAACACGTTAGATCACACAAGAAGATCATCAAACATACAAAAAAATGATGGTAAAAAGAAAAGAAACTAATAAATGATGGATAAACTTTATTAAAAAACTTAACAAGAGGAGAATTATAATCAGAAATCATTGGGAAACCAAAAAAATGGAGAATCGTGATGAAAACGAAAATAACAAAAAGTAGTACAAAGGTCATCTTAAAAGTTAATGTTGAAAAGCGATAAAAAATTGAAGATATGAATGATCGAAATGATCAATCTCTTTATAAGATTAATAACAAAAGCAACTCTCAATAATTGTAACAATGACACAAACTCAACACACCCACAACCACAACACCAACTATTCAGTAGTGTATGACAAATGTAAGTGCAATTCATTTCCGCATTTGTTTGATTTAAAATAACCTTAATCGTACTAACTACTAATGAGCTACATCACTATCAACTAAAATAAGACAAACCCATATCTATTCTGTTTACTGCTTAAATCAACTAAAATCTATTTGAAGTCAATTTAAACATTAACATCTAATCATCTATTAAATCTATTTACAAACATGCCCACTATACTTAAATTACAAAGCAAAAAAAAAATAAAAAATAGATCTAATTACAACAAAAAATAAAAAAAAACTATTATCAGCATAAAAAATCACGATGCAACTTAATTTTAGAACATCAAAAAAAAACCCAATTATTAATTATTCGACTAATTTGAAACGTATTATAACAAATTTTTAAATAAATAGAACTATTTATAAAATTATTAGGTAATTACTTCACACAAATACCACTCTACATTGGATAAAACCAATTATATCACAAATCAAGATAACTAAAACTTTAAATATTACATATAATTAAAAATAATTTTAAAATATTTCTGTAAAATGTATAATATAAATATTACTTTAAAAAAATTCCTCACCATATTTAATATTAACAATTACTAACAAGATTTTCAGCCTCAGATCTTCTTTACTGAAAAGATTTTAACTTAAATTAGTAAAAAATAAAAGATCAGTGTTTATTATAGTTTGGTTTGGTTTAAACGTTAAACGATTATTGAATTTATATTAATTTATAGATTGTTTATTTTAAAAGATTCAAACATTAAAAATAAAATACCCAACCTTTCACACTGATTAGAGTTAAAAATTATTTATTTATTATGTCGAATATGCAAAATATGTAAAAATAATACTCAAGAAACCTTTATCTATGATAAATCCTAAAGAAATAAAATGGGTTATGACTTGGTTATTTATTCTTCGAGATACTAACTCATTCAATTAATTAAATTAATTCCCGATTGATTAAGACTTACTTCTGATTCAAAATAAAATGTTTGAGAACACCCCTTATCCAATACAATGACATTATTAGATTTTCATCTATAAGTGTATTCAATGCTTTACAGAAACCTTTATTATTTAAAAATATAAATAGCATATAATAAAAGTCTTAGTAAGCTCTGTTAACTCTCTTGTAAAAAACTTATTAATATTATAAACATATTATAAACATATTATAAATAATTTAGTGTATATTCGCAATACAAAATAAATTAAAATATTAATTGAATGACCTTTACCGAATAAAATTTTGTAAATATCTAACAAAACAAGCAATTATCGACTTACTTATTTGTTCATCAACATAATAAATAAAAAAAAACTACTTATAATCTAACGAATAGAATGCCTGAGAACACCCTCACTAAATAAAACAAAATTTATCTTATATATATTCAACTTACTCGATATAATTACTTTGTAAGAAACTATATAAAAGAACACTATTACTAAACAATAAATATTAACAATATTAAAAAAAAACTTCTAATGAATTAGAGATGTAAAACAAATATAAATAAACAAACTACCATCACAATAAGCAAAAACTAATTTTTACCATACTCATCTTTTACTCGAAATCATTATAAAAACTTCGTTAAAAAATTTGTACCTAAAAATTTTGTTTTCTAAAAAAAAAAATCTTTCAACATACTCCACCTTTAATTCTCAAAATGTTTTTTACACTTCTACTTATTCTTTGCATCTTCTCAATTCTGTTTTTCATACTCCTCTCAATCATCTTAATAGGATCAATGATATATCTCATAATCCAATTATTAAAACTTTTACTTGAAGTTTCCTTATTCATTTTTTTCTTTTGTATTGCCTTGAATTTTTACCTAATTCGTTATTCCGACTATAAACTAAAACATAATTTATTACTATATCTACCTGTGATTCAAATATTTCTTATAACACTTACTTTATTTATTTCATATTACATCACAGACTGGTGCATACCAATAACCATACTTTTAAACTATTTCATCTTCCTTTCAAATGTCTTAATAAAAACAAATAATCACACAATTAAAAACATCCTTTACTCACTATTAATTCCTCTTTTTAATCAACTATCTACCTATTTATCTCTAAAATTATTACTACAAAACTTCATTATCATGAGCTTACTCTACATGATGTATAATAATGCATACCAAAATAAGTTAATCCTCAGCTGCATAAAACATTTTTTAATGTATTAAAATATGAGTAAAGTTTATTCTTCACTTATTATAAAAAAAAAAAATCAACTGTATTTAATAGGGAAAAAAAAAACAAAAAAAAAAAACTGCTTATAAAAAAAAACAAAAAAAGCTACAAAGTGTTTGAAACTAATCAAACAAACTACAATCTCAAATGCTGTAAACACTACTACAAAGGAACAGAAGAAAACGTCCAAATATAGATATGATTTTTATTCTCCATTATACAGATCACTCATTGTATCGACTAGTCAGATATCACTACGGGATTAATCAACCAATCAAATTACGAAATTTACAAAAAGACGAAACAAAGAGTTTCAAAAAAATTTGTTGTAAAACAAAGTGAGAGCTTCATATTTGTTTAAAAATTTTCAGTATTCATATAAAATGTAAGTCAAGCAAGCCTTCCAAAAAAGTATTGTAGAATAATATAAAAAGATTTTTTATTAATTGTATAACAATTTTGTAATGTTTCAACATCCTCCCCTGTTCAACGAAGGTCTAAAACTGATATAGTATAGTCAAAAAATATCAGTTATAAAATAATATTTCAAATATTCAACTACTCGTAGTATAAGTATACCTAAATACATATGTACAAACATACGTACATATGATCAAATCAAGAGAATACCATGCAATTTTTTAATTTAATAATTATTTAAATTCTTAATTTTCTTATTACAAAACTCCAGGATTTAATTGATTATCTTTACAATTGTATTTAAAAAATTTGTAAATCTATTCTCGTAAATAACAAAGATAATAAAAATCAAAGCTAATACTAAAAAACTCCTAGCGTATAAACAAGCACATAACTTGTTACCTTATTACTCCTTTTTTAACTTGGAAATTTTTTTCTATTTTTAGATATTTCTATTATTATTACTTAAACTTTTTGTTATATTTTACAAACATAATTACTGCAAATACTAAAAGTTCAATATACCTACTATTTTTCTAAGTCCATTATGCCTACTTTAATCGACTAAGATCCTGACATGGCAGATCTTGACCATTTTTATACTCACTGCAAAGGTAGCTTTGGAGTTGCATTCTTTGAAGATGATAAAGCTGACAACATTAAACCAATTCCACCAAAACAAAGTCCAACCACCTGCCTTGTCAAATTCACCAGATCTAGTACCAAATCAACTCATTTCTTTAGTACTCCTGCTTCTACTTCAGTTGTTACCTGCTTATGTAGTAAATACTACACACAATTTTGCTTATATACTAATACTATTTACCAACATACTCCCATCTCCAACACCTAAACCATGCCAACATACTTGCCCAAAATATTGCAAAATTATTGTTTGTAAAATCATAAATAGCAGACATTACCCTTGTGAACTCTATTTCTTTGTAAACAACAAAGTGTATTACAGTATCTGTTCTATAGAAGCCTCATCCTCCTCTACTGCTACAACTTCCACCTCAACCCAACCTCCTCTTGAAGATGCTAGAAGAAACTTAACCCCAGCTTTTAAAGCTACTACAACTACCAAACTTAAGCAACTCTTTCTTCTAATATCAACAATAACAACAAAGTTTCCCAACCTTCTAATACTTATACTGCCAATACTCCCTTATCCAAGCCTGTATATATACCTAAAACCCAACCTCAACCAAACCCTCTAACCCCAACACTTCAACCTTTAACTACACTACTATTCCAAGCCTCTTACTCAATAGAAATCGATCCCAAATCAGTAAAAACCAAAACTCAATTTAATTCCAACCCACAATCTCAAGTTTCTTAGTCTATGAAAATCAATTTAACTAAACTCGATTTTGCTCAAACTGTATTACCTCCTATATCTAATAACTCCACCTCCAACACAAATCAAACTACAAACAGCCAAACAACTCCAACTTTTTTCAAACTACCTCAAGCCTCCAAACTTACTATTCCTACACCAGTTATAACTACTCAACTACCCAACCCAAATACATTCACTCAACCTCAAACTTCTACATTCAACAATCTAACAACAAACATCACTACTCAACTACTGGGCCCTACTACTAATAATACTAACCAAAACTCTACAAAACTTTTCAACAATACTAATCATACTAAGAATAATGATAATAGTACTAACAATAACACTAACAACAATAACAATAGCAACAACAACACTATTAATTATGCTTCTGTAGTCAAAAAACCTAAAGCAAAGCTTTCCTTTGATTGGTTTTTCAACTTTCCATTACTGAAGAAATGAAACCACAAACTAAACTAGAAACACCTATGGCTTTCAAACTTTTTGATTTTCTCAAACTCCACCTTCATAATTTTTACCCTGGCAAGATCCTTAAAGAAGCCAACTACAGAAACCTCTACCTACTTAAAGCTAACTTCTGCTATCTCATCCACACTATGGCTGCAGCTCAACCCCAATTCCTATTAAATTTTATTTATACTAACAACCCTGACATTAATCCCAAAGTATCCATTAACTTTAATATCCTAGAAACAACACTCAAGAACTTAATCTATAAATTTACTGCCATTCTTTTTACCCAATTTAATTATCATGAAATTTTTGCCTCAGCTCTTACTATACTCCTATATAAGCCTGAAAACTGACTTCAATTTTGTCTCAACCTTGCTCGTATGCATCTATACCTCTCTGAAAATTACCAAAGTATCAACTATACCAAATTCACTGAAGATTTCAATTTCTGCCCTAAAACCTTCCCAATTACCTCCCATATTATTTTTATAGGCCAAGATAAAGCATACTTTACAATAAAATCCGATCATAAATTTAATGTCAATCTTTTATTCAATTTTCCACAATCTTTCTTCTTATACAAATTCAATATTCCTTTACTTAAAAACTCTGAAAACAACTTTGATAAATGGTTTAGAAATTTCTTTCCAATCTATCAACGTCAATCTATACCAATTAACAAACAAAAAACATATAACAAACTTTGTTATCTTATTAAAAAAGAATTCTCCTTACACCTTAAAAAACTACTACCTACTGAATATACTCCTTCACAACCTATAAACCTGTTCAAAAAACAACTTGAATATTCAAGAATTCTCAATTTTCACATGCTTATCTGTACAAGAAAGGAATGCTCTTATATTCAAAACAACCAACATAATATTCCTGACCTTCGCCAAGCTATCAAAAAAGAGTTTGATGAATTATACCCAGCACAAGAAAACGAAAACTACCTCATTTTCACAATTGACCCTTCAATCTTCCATATTGACAACAAATACCCAGCTTCCTTCCAAAAACCAATTCCTACTAGAACTATTGACAAACTTGCAGATGAAGCCAAAAAACAAATCTGCAAAAATTATTCTACAACATTTAGCCAAGGTCACCGTAACTTTTACTTTTACCAATACCTACAAGCTTATCAAGATATAGCTGTAGAAAATCACAACATTCAGACTTATCCAAAAAATAAGCTATTGAACTACTTGCAAATGATATTATATCCACTAAGTTTCTAGCAAGAGTAATCACATATTTTGATCTTTTCTTCCAAGAGGATGAAACTAAACACACCTTTTCACAAATCTCCAAACACTACTTAACTTCCGCTCTTCCCAAAGCTGAAAAAATCCTGTCACTTAAATTTAACATTCAATTTGAAGTTCCTAAAATTGAAAACTCAAAGAGGAATCTTTTTTATAAACTCGTTTTCTACAACCAACATGAAAACAGCTACCACTTCTCTAAAAGATACAACCATAGTAGTTAGAGAAGAGAATGATGTAAGTAGGCAGGTGGTTAAGCCTATTTACCTGGAAGAAGTAGATAATAACGATACTCTAACGCTCAACCAGAGTATTTCTACTCCTTGCGGAACCATAAGAGCCAGGTATATGGCAAGTGACCCTGTAGAAGACATACCTAAAATTCATATTACAATTCTTAACACCCCTTATGACATTTTTGTCTGCTATAATAAATTCCTTTTATTACTAAAATCCCCACCTCTTTCACATTCTCAAACAATTAATTCTTTCTTTTTACACTTACTCAAAATTGGTTTATGGGATAAACTCTAAGAAAAACTTATTATTTCTATTAAATCTGACTCTAGCGAAGCTCATATTACTTATTAGGAGAGCCCTGCCCTTTACCTAACCACATCATTATACCCTACCTTGATGCTGTTTATCTTAACCTCTTTATTCCTCTTAAATCATATACTCATAGCTCATATAATAATACTATCTCACCTTCTCCTCTTAATCTTTCAATATATACACACAATATTCGAGGTTTAACAAAAATCTTAAACAGCAAATTTGGAAACATTACTGTCTTTCCAATAATCTTGACATCATTTGTCTAACTGAAACCAAACTAGCTAGCAACAAACTTACTCTAAAACCTCTTAAAACATCACATTATATCTATTTTCAATCCTGTACAGATAGCTCAAAAGCTGGAACCTCTATTATGATCTGTAACTCTTTAACTCCTCATATACACAATACCAAATTTATTCCTGGCTTTGCTATTTTAATTGATCTTTTCTTCAAACATAATTTTAAATTTTGCATTATCTCTACATACCTTCTTTGTAATAATAGCTCTACCAGACTCAAAACTCAGAACACAATTATTCAATAGATACAAGAAGCTTATACTCTTAATATACTCCCTATAGTACTTGGAGACTTCAATGCTTCCACTAATAATATCCACTTTTCTTCTATCAAATATAAACCTCTTCAATTTCTCACATATAACAATATGTACAATCTCGCCTCACACACTGCCTCTTCTGCTCCTACTTGGCATAATTATAGATCCAGTAGTGAAAATAACTTTATCTAGGCTTGTCATACTATTTTAACTTACCTTATCTCTTTTAATACTGATAATACAGATACAAACTCACTAAGTGATCATAAAATTCTCATTTCACGCTGGACTTTCCCTTATGCTTTGCATAGTTAACGCAGACATAAAACACGCACTGTAGAAGGGTTTTTATCTACAAGACTATGAACAATACAAAATGGGAAGAATTCTCAAACCAAGTTAACACCAACCTTAACTCCAATCAAACTCCTTCCTTATCCAACACTTCAGAATCTCTTGAAACTACTTGGTATAAAATTTAAACTAGTATAATTATAGCTGCTCTAAAACACATTCCCAACAAAAAATTTACTGTTTGTAATTTTCAATACACATTCTCTTCTAAGGCTACTCACCCACACTCAAACTTTAAAAAACCTGGCAACATTATTCGACAAACTAAACATGCTTTAAAACACCAGTTACCTATTCCTTACACTTTAATACCTCTATCTTTTCACTTAATCATTCCTCTGAGTTACATATTCATCTACTTCCAAACTCTTACCAACTTCTCACTCCTTGGATTACTGATGCTAACTTAGAGTGGAAAAATTTTTTCCATGCTCGTAATATGAAAAACATTAAAGAAATCAGACAACAAATTTCTGATGCTATTAACAAAAGATGTTATAAACTCCAAACTCATCCCACTTCAATGATTAACAGTATTCTTAACCGCCACAAAGATCCAGTTAAATTTAACAATATCTGACTAGATAATGATATTATTATGGATCCTCCAACAATTAAATTTCATATCCAACAACATTTTGAAAACTAAACTGCTCCCCAACACATCAACTTTGATATTTCAATTCTCAATGGCAAGTAGAATATAATCCTAAACCCAATATCAACCCAATATGGTATTCCAATACCCTTATTAACTTTACTGAGGATGAAATTATGCTAACTATTAATCAACTTCCTAACAACAAAGCTTGTAGCCCATCAGGCATTAGCTATAAAATGCTAAAACATGCTGGCCCAAACTTCATCACTACTATAACATCTTTCTTCAATTGCTATTTTTTTTTCAAACTATACCCAAACAATAGAAAGAAGGACGTATCTTTCCTATTTCTAAAAAACCTATTTTTGATGGCAACTTATCCAATACCAGACCTATTAGCCTAATAGAACATATTAAAAAGCTATACACTAAACTCCTTACAAACCACCTTAACCTTACCTTATTTCAACATAATATCCTATCACCATTTAACTTTGTTGTACTTCCTAGTAACTCTACTTCTATATCTATCCATATCCTTAATAATATAATTGAAAATGCAAACTGTAATTCCAACCAACTCTGGCTTCTCTCCTAGGATATGAGCAAAGCTTATGACTCAGTCAACTTTGACTTATTTCAAAAATCTCTATACCGAATCCAAATGCCTCAACAGCTTATTAATATCCTAACCAATCTCTTATTTGACCGCACAAACCGAGTTATCACTAATCTTGGTCTTACAAATTTCTATTCAGTTAAAAATAGTATTGATCAAGGTGAAGCTATTACTCCTTTATTTTGGAGAATCTATTATGACCCTTATTTCCAATATTTCTACACACTTTTCTGGATATACACTCTCTACTTCTTATCAAACTAGCCTTTCTGCCCTTTTACAAATCACCTTAACACATCTATTTCAGTTCTTGCTTATATGGACAATATATTATGGATTGCCCAATTCAAAACACAACTTGAAGAAATTACTAAAATCGCCTTCTTTTTTTACTCCATGGCTGATATTCAAGTCAATCCTACCAAATCCATATTTATTTCCACAGAATCTTCTTCTAGTTTGTCATTTTTTGATTCAAATTTGCAATCTATTTTCACCCTATTAACCCTTTAAATTTCTGGGATGCTGGTTTATTCTCAACAACAAGCAGTTTTCACAAATCAAACTAATTCAAAATGAAGCTATTCAGCTAGCCAATATTGCTGGTACCAAAAATATAACTGATAAACAAATTACTTATATTATTAGCACTGTTATTATTCCAACTACTGAATATTAGCTTATCAATATTGTAATTCCTTTATACAAATATAACCAAATCTTAGGCAAATACCTTAAAATAGTTAAACACAAAGTACATCTTTCTCAGTCTACTCCTAATAGCACACTTCTTAATCACAATCTTTACAACATCTACAATATTTGGGATATATAGCTACAACACCATATTAGTAACTTCTTTAACCGGATTAACAACTCATCTACTCTTGGCACTACAACACACATTCGACTTTAACACCTTTAGAACAATCTCTGGTCCACAACTAACATTCTCCAACATCCTCACCCTATTATCGATAGTCCTAATAAACACACTACTACTCTAAAAATTATACAACTTTTTAATTATTCACATATCTTCATACACACACACCCAGACTTCTCCTAGCCCAAAACTATAAATGATAGCAACACTCCACTTGAAAACATTCTTTCCAATTACTTTAAATATAATACTTTTAAACAACAACTTAGACACAAAAATATTTTATATCTAGAGCACTCTGCTTAGCAGACAACAAAACCCGGTTACATTTATCATCTAGAATTTTACATATTCCAAAGGCAAAAAACCACTTTGGTTTAATTACTTAGAAGATACTATTCTTGAAAACAATCTATCCCAAACTATTCTACCTCTCTTTTAGCCTAATGGCTCTAACTATTTTGCATTTCAAACCAACCTTATCCCTAAAAATCACAAATCTTGGGTTCTATCCTATTACAATGAACATATTGTAATTGGTCAAGTTTGCAGAACTTTCTCGCAAACAAACACAATCTCTATAACACACTGGCAACATAATATCGACACTTCTATCTCTAATCATTATCCACTACCTTCTATTTCTTGCACACCTTGTCAAGGCTGTAATCTTAACTCTAACCATATTCCTAGCTGTTGTACTCTAGAAGTATCTGCTATCCTCTCTACTCAGTTCTTGGGAAGAAAAAAAGCCAACAAACAACTTAATCTTAATGCAAACTATATTGATCTTATATATTCTACTAATATTAAATGTCCTCTAGAAATACCACTATCACCCTCGATTAACATTTTTGACTCTCCTTTATTCAATATCTTTTTAACAACGAAGCTTCTCATCAGCTCTTCCAGATTGCATTAGCCAACTCATTCCAACATGAATTTATTTTTTATACTGATAGATTTATTAAACTACTGACCAATTCTTTATGGATATTGGCTAGTTTCAAATTTACAACAATTTAGTCATACAAAACTTTTTGCTCAAATTTCTAATTGGCCCTCTTCTTATAAAGCTAAACTATTAGCAATATTGTCTGTTATCTCTACAATTCCACGCAACTTCAGTCTACAAATCTATACTGATTCACAGTCAATTATATCTAAATATAACAAACTTCTTACTTTATCTTCTCACTCTACCAAATACTTTAAATTTAACTTCTGGCCTATTTGGCATACACTTCTTAATATCTTAAAAACTTTCAATATTCAACTCTCTCTTTTTAAAGTTCAAGCCTATTCTGATGACATCTTTAACAATCTTGCAGATCTACTTGCAAATAATTATTCTACTTCCCCAATGTTATTCTTTAACTACACTAATCTCTATAATCCTTACTTTATTCTATCATGGAAAGATAACTTTATTGATAGCCCTTTGAGACAATTCACTAAACAAATATGCAATGCATATAATATAGCTTTATAGTCCTCACAAAACCATGCTCAAGAATGGTCTCACTTCTCTCATCTAATTGACTAGAATGCCTCTTGGCTATACTTCAACAACAATTAAAAAACTTCACATAATTTTACTAATCCCAAGCTAAATCATCTAAAATCTTTTAAAATCAAAATGTTACTTAATATACTACCTATATATGCACACTTCTATAATATTTATCCTTATATATTCATACCCCCTAATTACTTTTCTTGTACCAATTTGGACTCTTCTTCTCACTGGTACACTTGTCCTAATCACGATCTTTTAATCCAAACTATTAACTCATTAATACATGATACTTTTAGCAATATCAACCTTAATTTTTCTTCTCATCAGCTAAATAATCTTATATATACTATTACTTCACATTCTGCTTTCAATTCTCTACCATCTCAGCTATACCCTTATTATCTTAATTCTATACTTAAAGGCCTTATATCTATATCATTAATACAATCTCTAGACCTATTTGAAATCTCATACTCTAATGCTTCTCAACTTATTATTCGGTTACTTCTATAAATCTCTAACCAACTCTATAATCATATCTGGATCCCATACTGTACCCATTTCTCTAACTGGAAAAAATCCTGCCAAATACCTTCCTATTCTAACTACGATACTCAACCCCAATCTTCTTCAAGGCCAACCAATAGAAGAACTAAAATTAACTATACTTACAGTTGTTCTTGTGGCTCTGCTGACCAACTATACTCTGAACTTAATACTTGTCCCCCTTTAGGAAAAGCTACTCTTAAATTTAATATCTGGTCCACTATGTGGATCAAATACAGCACATCTATTAACCATATTCTAACAATTCAAACCTAGGTGAGTCTTGACTACTCTAGTAGGTTTAGGTTGCAGATAATTAGTTTGAGCTTTTAGTTTGAGCTTTTAGTCTAAGCTTTTATTCTTGAATATAATTTATATTTATTTGTCATTACACAAATTAAGTTTTTATATAGTTGATATATAATTACTTATATAAATTAATCAATAAAGATATGAGCAAGGCCTCACCTTAATACCAAAAAAAAAATAATAATAATTTAGCCTTTTATAGTACTGTTAATAAGACTTTTTACCAAATATAAAAATTAAAAATTTTTCAAACTTGATCAAAAGCCTTGTTAAAACCTTATTAATAGTGCTAGTAAGAAGCTAAATTAATATTTTGCTATAAAAATTTCCTGTTAAAAATCTATATTATTGATATAATTTATACTAAATCTAGGATATTTTGTTGCTTTTACAAAAATATAAGATTTCTGCAAAGTTATCATAATAAAATGCTAAAAAAATACTTATATTTGCAATTTATAGAACTTTATCAGAGCCCAGAAAATTGTTATCTCTAGAAATTTAAATTTTTGACTACAATAAATTTCACATGTATAAACTGCAGCCTAATTTGATGATCAAATACCATTTATAGTTTTCCTGCCAATTAATGTAATTTATCACTTTTATTAGTTATCTTGCATTTCTTAAATATAATGCATTAATGGGAATATAAGGGTTTATTGATTAACAAGGTATAATACATTTAAGAACATCCAGTGGGTAATTTATTTTATCCAGCTGCTTATTATGATTCATCTGCCCAAAAAATTTATTATATAGCAGAAACTACATAGGTGCCAAATAATAAAATTGTTATTGGGTAGACTATTGTTATAAATTACCAGATAAATCTATTATCAGTTATCCAGATGCCTTATAAATTAATTATTTGGTCAAATGATTTAAAGTTAGCCTAAGAAGTTGAATTTCTTTGAAATTCAATTTCTTAGTCTGATTTTAAATCTTTGACCAAATAAACCAATTAGAGAAGTGTCATTTATCATCTGATTTTTTTAATAGGGGGGTGGGTGCCAAAATATCATCCTAATAGATCACATGTATATATGTTTATATGTAATCGTAATCATTTGAGAGAGGGGGTGATTTTACTATTTACAAAAAATCAGATGATAAATGACACTTCCCTTATTAGGCAGTGCCTGCCTGATAACTATTAATTATGGGTTATAACTAGTTAATCTATAAATAAGGGGCATTTTTGCCCAGCAAAAGGGTATTGTTTAATCAATACAAATAAGTCTCTATTATTACATCTAAATTGATGCAATTACAAATTCACTAACTCCTAACCAATCCTATAATTAAAGTGGATCTTCATTGATTGTTTCTTCAATAAAACCTATATCATTATGCTGCCTGATTTTATCTTAAAATATATTTCTTCGTTGGATTGACTTACTCCATTGTCATTTGAATTATTGTGTTGTATCCCTAAGAGTTGTGGATACTTGATTTCCTTGCAGGTATGTTTCGGGAGATTAGTTATTGATTCAATGTCGACCATCACATGATATTGTTCAAGGACTACCGAAGCCCTAGAACCATTCCACCGCCCAAATTTAAACATCTCTTTCGATATGTTTTCTTTGTGTTGCGTTTTATTTGTGTTTGTTAGTTTTAGAGTAGATTTATTCGTCCACATTTAGCCCTATTTCCAGCTTAACAATAGTTTATTTTTAGCAAACTCAATTTTTATAGATTTTCGTAAAGTCATCAGTGAAATTATGAGGTATTGCACTTTTTTAAAAAAAATCATTTCTTGATCTTTCCTATTCGCAAACAAGCCAACACATATCACTACAACGTACACATATGTGTCATCTGAACGTTGTGAAGGGGTAAATTGTGGCTTGAAACCTATTTTATGTAAATAATGGGTCGGATTAATATATTTAGATAGAATATTGGCCTATTTTATTATATATAACGATGCTGAGGTGGCTCAGATCGAATTTAGCCCAGAATAGTCTAAATTTAGACATTACGACATTTAGGTACTATTAGCTCATTTCGTACCATATTATTAGTACATTACGTCTTCTTG
>CAJVPY010001034.1:0-21489 GCA_910591965.1 Dentiscutata erythropus
TTCTTTTTTATTGGTACTAAAACTTTAAGCAAAGTTTTCTTGATGAATATCAAACCAAATTCAATGAAAATTTTTTTAATTATATAAGAATACAAAATTAAAATAAAAAAATTTCGTAGAATTTGGTTAGATATTCATCGAAAGCCTTCGCTTAAAATTTAGTATCCATAAAAAAAAAGCTGCGGTAAATTTTTTTTAAACATTAAATAAATATCTCTCAGTAATTACATAACAAAGTTTGATAATTTTTTATTTCGATTCTATAAACACGTAGAATTAAAATAAAAAAATTCAACAAATTTGATAATGCCTTCATCAAAAAATTTCAGTTTAAAGCTTAAAAAAATTTTTGAGTCCAAGAAAAAGAAGAATAATAAATTTCCCTTTAACTTTAAACTAATATTTCTCAGTGAGAACATGATCAAATTCGATAAAAATTTCTTTATTATAATTCTATGCGTTTGTAGAATCGAAATAAAAAAAAATAACTATCGAATTTTGTTATATAGTCAATGAGAAATATTTATATTAAGTTTTAAAAAAAATTTGCCACAGCTTCTTTTTTATAGGTGCTAAAACTTTAAACGAAGTGTTCTCGATGAATATCTAACCAAATTCTATGAATTTTTTTATTTTAATTCTGTATTCCTATATAATTAAAATAAAAAAATTTCATAAAATTCGGTTAGATATTCATCGAGAAAACTTCCTTAAAGTTTTAGTACCTATAAAAAAGAAGCTGCGCCAAATTTTTTTTAAACAATAAATAAATATTTCTCAGTGACTAAATAACAAAATTCGATAAATTTGTTTTTATTTCGATTCTACAAGCACGTAGAATTAAAATAAAAAATTTTCATCAATTTTGGTTGGATATCCGTCGAGAAATCTTCGATTAAAATAAATTTTACTGCGACTTTTTGATTTCTTGATTTCTTGATTTTTAACCTTTTTCATTACAAAAATAGAGATTCTTAAAAAATAAGTCCGCATTATGACAAACTATCAGACAATGAATTAAAGCTCTCGACACAAACTCAACCAATACTATATCATCCAATATATATACCTGGACCTCATGGTGTTTGAAGAATGATAAGGATCCCTGTAAATGACATTATACAATTCCTCACATTAAAAGCTAACAAAAGGAAGTCATATAATACCATCGCAGCTTACAGATCAACTATAAGCGAAATACATGAGTACATCAATATTCAACCTATTGGACGAGATCAAGATATAGCTAAATGAATATTAGGCATATTCAGATCAAACTCTCCAACCTAACCTAGAGATGAGATATATGACAACACTATCTCTGGATTACATCGTTGCACTTGGAGACAACTCATGTTTACCCTTGGTTGCTCTTGCAAAGAAGATCACATTTCTGTATGCCTTATCTTCAGCTTCCCAACTATTTGATTTTGCACGATTAGACTTGACTACTCTAACAAACATGCAGGATGGAATTACTATTCAATATGTAAATCCTAAGAAAATTAATATAGCCACAGGGCATGGAATTAACAAGAAACATACCAAAAAAAAATCTTTATTAGAAGATATCATGATGACGATGCATTGTGCCCAGCTACAGCGTTAAACAGTTATTTGGATAGAACTCAAGGGCTTCGTTTCATTACCGATCAAAGAATAACAGTATTTCTGTCTAGTGTAGGGTTTCATAAACCTGCAGCAATTAATACATTTGCCAATTGGTTAAAGACATTATTAGACAATCAGCACCGAATGGGAAGGCAAAAGATATTCGAGTACTGTCAGCCTTGTTGGCGCAAAATGGAGGCACCGACCTAAATTCAATTCTAACATTGGGTAATTGGTCTAGCTTAAGCACTTATCAACGTTTCTATCAGAGAGGTATAAAATTAATGTTAGTACAGAACAATATCAGCAAAATAATTATAAATCAAGCTAGAAACACATAACTTTGCTTTAAAAACATGTGATCTTATTATATATGACATTTATTTTATCAAATGTATGAGATTTATACGAATAGTATCTAATAAGATCACATGCCCTACCCTATAACATTGTAAATACTAGAATAAATCCCACCAAATTTAATAGAACGGCCTAATTAGATTACTTGTATCGTAGAGAATTATATATGAAAAGAAAACTATTAGTTTTCTCTAGATTTGCTTTGTACTACAGTTTGGATAAAATTAGCCAAAGCATGTGATCATATTATATACTATTCGTTTATTTTCGATAAATCTCATGCATTCAATAAAATGAGCACGTGCTACAAAGCGGCACGTGTAGCCAATCATTTGTCAAATTGCCAATTTGCCCAACACTTCATGATTGGTAGGGTGTCGCTCGCTGAGTTTTAATCTTGAATTCTGGAATAAAACATAACACATGAAAAAAAAATAAAAATAAAATTTTTCATGATCATATGAGTTTGCCGGGTAAAGTATAATACTCACATTTTATTATATTGGTATAAATAAAATTTTTAGACTAATATGATCTATAATAAATACCAAATATCATTCTATTGTATACAAAATTTATTAAATATTAAGAATATATATTGATATAAATGAAGAAATTTAAGCTTTAACCTATCAAGTGAAGGCGTTATATAAACCAAATGCGTGATTCTCTATAATATTCTGCGTACATTCTTAATAATATGTTTAATGTCATTTCCCATATTTTGTTTCAAAATTGGAAGGGTTGCTTTTATTAATCAATAATTCCGGTATTTCCATTTCGCATAATTTGCTACCTATAAAAAAGATTATTAAAAATGCTACAATACAAAAATTTAAAAAATAAAATCGAAATTCTAATTACCCTGATACTTATAGCTGCTATTAAGTGAAATGAGGCTACTTTTATAATGTGAATCAACATATGTTTGAGTATATTCATTTTTTACATTTAGTAGCTTATTATCAGATTCAGATAATTCGGCTAAAATATTTTCATTATTCTGCCATTCTGTAAAAATGTCATAAATTTCTTTTGCAGTTGGTCGTTTTTCTGGCTCCATATTCCAACATTTCTTCATTAAATCTGCATAGCATATTGCTGTATTTTCGTAAATATGTGGTCGTAAACCATTGCATACTTGTAATTGAAATTGTAATTCAGATTTCTGGTCAAAAGGAATAGGTCTACCATATAAAATTTCCCACATGATCATTCCAAATGAATAAATATCAGTCTCTTTTGTATATAATCGTTGTTTCAAAACTTCCGGAGCAATGTAAGGCAAAATTCCATAAATTCCATCTGTTTCAGATTTTAATGCTATATTAGCAGTTATTGAAAGTCCTAAATCAGCAATATAAGCACTCTTCAAGTTATCTTGTAGTATATTTCCACTATGTAAATCGCGATGAATAATATTATGAGAGTGAATTATCGAAAGATCTGATGCGATACATTGCAGCAAATTTAATTTATCATTCCAATCCATTTGCGCTATAGTATGTAGATTTTTGCGTAAACAACCTTTTGAAGCATATTCCATGATAAGGATATAATCTTTAGAAATTTTATCTTTTGATACGCCAAAACATTTTAAAAATGTTGGATTTTTAAGACCGATGTCACAATATGCTTTTAACTTTGTGTTTAAAAGAAACAAACATCCAAATTATTAATATAAATGATAAATTACGAATAATAATATACTGCAATTGAATTTTAATAAAGATTACCTCACTTATAAATTTTTCATGATAATTGCTCGATTCATGAAGTAATTTGAGTGCAACATTCCTTTCATATTGTGGATTTTTATCAAGCAATTTAGCACAATATACAGTTGCAAATCCACCTTTACCTATCTCTTTAATATCTTCAAATTCATCATAAGAAATCCATGATAATTGATGCTTATAATAAATCATCATTTTTTTCAACTCTTCAATTTCTGAAATTTCTGAGTTTTGAATCCATTCGTTTTTAGCTAATGTTTGTTCACAAGATTTGTCAATTTAAACAATAAATTAATTGTAATGTAATTTATAATGAATTGGTTATAATAATGTTAATTATAAGAATACCTGTTGTTAATTCTTCTTGTTCCCTAATCGATGATATAAATCAGTATTTGAATTTATTAAATATACGAACGTAATCGATATATCAACTTGGCAGATTTATGGAATTTTGACCTTAATGCAAAACCTCAATTCCTTTTAAAAATAAGACGATCATTTGAATCCTAATAATTTGATCTTATGCGCAAAATCCTAAATCTATTATAAAACTAGTACAGATAGAAAATTTTCATAAAGGTCAAATTCTCAAATCCACAAAATTGTATTATCATATCAGGTGTAATGTTCTTTTTTTTTTAAAAAAAAAGGCTTAAATATCTCAAAACTTTATTTATAATATGATTTTATAATACGAACTTCCTCATCCCAATCATATTTTAAATTAATGCTGATATAAATTGAGTTTAATTACACCTTATCTGATAATATATCTAAATAAATTTTAACTCATTAAAATTTACCTTTGATACCAATATTTGGCTTTATTTAAATCTCTTGTTATTCCAATTCCATTTCGATAACATTCTGCAACTTTTGACATTCCCCAAGCATCTCCCATTTCTACAGATTTTTGATAGTAAAAGAATGCCTTATTTTCATCCTTCTCAACTCCAATTCCATTTTGATAACAATTTCCAACCATATTTGCTCCATTAGCGCTTCCTATCTCTGCACACTTTTGAAAATAAATGAATGCCTTATTTTCATCCTTTTTGACTACAATTCCATGAAAATAACATTGTCCGATACTAAATAATCCAGCAACGTCGCCCATTTCTGCAGATTTTTGAAAATAATGAAATGCTTTATGTTCATCCTTTTCAACTCCAATTCCTTTCAAGTAACAATATCCAACACCGCATTTTCCATTAGCATTACCCATCTCTGCAGATTTTTGACAATAAAGGAATGTCTTATTTTCATCTTTTTCAACCCATTTACCACAAAAATAACAAGCTGCAAGTATGTATAGAATCATAGGGTTTGTTTGATTATTTAAGCAATAATTGATAATATTAACTGGATTTTGCTTCTTCTTTATTAGAAATTGTTCTAGTCTATTAAGAGTTGAATAAATAATTTTATTTTTTAGCCTTTCTTCATTACACAGATTACACATTTCTTTAACAATTTCATTAAGAGAATCTTGTGAAAAACTTTGTGATTTATCTTCAAAATACAATTGAGTAATATTATCAGCTATCTGAGTAATATCCGTTGAATTGTTGATTTTTTCAGGTTGTTCTACAAGTTGATTGTTGTAAATTGACATTTTTGATGCAAAAATATGTTAAATATGGAAATATCAAAGCTATTTAAGATATATCTGAATATTTTATACTGCTCAACTTTTACTTTAAGTCATTTGCACCGGATGTCGATAGGAAGAATAAAAAGGGATGATATATAATACTGGGATCACGACAAGTTATATGTGATCTTTTGCAAAATAGGTGATGGCTTTGGCAAACTTTCTAAAAACACCAACAAATGTAAAAATTGCAAGTAATTTATTCAGGACTTATAAATTTTAACACTAAAAAAATTGACCCCAATTAGACCACACAAGCCAACAAATTATAGACGCTCTTAGATTAGCGAATGAATAATTCAAGGCTCAGTTGTCTATACTTTGTGGGATTTATGATTAGTTAGTAAGAAGGTTATTAGATTAACGAAGATGATTTTGCATAACACTTAGCGTAATGACGGAAAACAGATCATTAAAGGGAAGTTTTATAGGTCCTTTATTTATACGAAATAGTTCATAGAGTTGAATTTACAAAATTTATCAAATTATTCATATTTTTCAAAAATCAATTAAATCACATTATCAAATTTCCTAATTTATCTAAATTAATTAATCTTCGGGAAATCTATAAATGGGTTGATCGTCGTGAAGAACTGCGGCTTGTACCGATAATTCAACTCCCAAAAGGGAACAGATATGTTGCGTTCAACTTTTTTGATGTTCACTATGCTAATTTTTGAAAATTCCTTTTTTGGTTAATAGTTTTACAAATTACATAACATGCCGTTACATAATTATGATGTAATAGCTGATAAATTGCTTCATATCTATGTAATATATACGTACGTACGTACGTACATGCATGAATATGACTGTGTGAAAATAATAGCCATGAGTAGAGATGTGCGAATGCAAGTTTTTTTGGCATAATGTCGTATGATGCAATATGTAATCCTGTGCGTATAATATAGATATCTCGAAACCTATGTTTTGAACAGACTTTGTATTATTACTGAGAGGTTATCTGATTGAAAACATAAACTATTAGATTTTATAGTGGAAACAGACCTGCAGATTGATTTTTATTTGATTTCACAGGCTATTGATATTGATAGGAACATTGTTGATGAAATGACATAGATCAAAAATACATAATAACTTCTATGGCATTTTTAAATTTTAGGCAACTTGCATCGCATTATGCAGCATTATGTAGCATTCAACATCGCCTGCATAATGCATACGGCACATCTCTAGCCATGAGGTATTTGATTTAGAGACGGTCTACTGACACAGCATTCATGTGATTCATCTTTCTTATTAGCACAGCAATTGACATTTCATTTTACCCGATCTAATAAATTTATTGAAACACAATAGCTAATATGATGACACGAATTAATCATTGCAACTTTTGCTGTGTCGGTAGACCGTTTCAATGAATATATTTATATATTTATTTAAATGGTCACCCAAGCATAGCGGAAGTTTATTTTGATTGGTTGTTAGAATACCCGGAAAAAATGTTGATCATACCCCGGATAAAGTATCGGCCATACCCGGACAAGAATTTATTACCCATAAAACTTTCAAAAAATTTGTCTAAAGACGCATATTATAGTCTTACAATATATTAATTTGATTCATAATAACTACTTTATTCATATTTTGCGATGCATACATTATTCTTTTCACAATAAGTGTATTAATTTTACAATAAACAATTAAGTTTCGCAATACAATATTTAACTTGGATTCTAAAATATGCGAACATTCCTAACAACTACCACTATAAACGTTGTATTTATAACTATACTTATAGCCTAAATGAATATAACAAAAAAAATTAAGTACAATTTAGAAGTAGTTCGAAATAATACTTTTTTATTAGGCAAGCAAAACTAATTGAAACAGAATCTTTCAACTTTACTCACCAATTGCTTAGGTCGCCAAACTACTTTCCGACCTTTTGAAATCTTTACTTCTCATCTAGATCTTGAAACTTTTGTATCCTATTGTATCCCAGGTTAAAAAACAATAAAACTCAAAGTAAAATACTAACGACTCAAGTTGGTTTCTACATTACGTATTACAAAAAAATTTTCTCATATGACATGCCGATTTTTACTTATAAAAGTACTTTAAAAATTACAATTGACTGTATAAAAAAAAGGATCGTCGCCAATCATATTTTAGCCAATCAAAATGAACTTCCGCTATGCTGGTCACCCATAAATTATTCAATAGCGATAGTGCTTGTTATATATTATGTATGTATTCAAACTGTTAAACTGATTTCTTCTAAGCGCTATTAATCAATGCATGAAAATTAAGCATTGCGAATCAAGAAACAGGAACTACCAGAATTACATCATAACTATGACATTTAGAGTCACATATATTATAATATAGTACTGTAGTATATTGTAATATTTCTAGCTTTTTTCTTTTAGTACTCATTTTAAAAATCGACATTCACCTTAATTGTAAATTATTTGAAATAGCAATTAAGTTTGTAACAGACTTTTCTATAGTAGTGCATGTTAATTCTGATATAATGTAACTGAAAACTTTATAGTAACAATTACAATAATACTTTTATATGCCACTGGAATAGCGAGTAAGTTTTCATGAGAATATTTACAGTAACTCATGAATGAATTGTGATAATTCCAGCATAAACTAACTAAATATTAACATATTCTGTGTGCTAGTGAGATGTTGAATAAGTTTCTAAAAAAAATTTTTGCTAAAACTCATGATAGAGATCATGATAATTTGAATGCAACTAACTCAATTACACATATATTGCCAGATGGTGAATAAATTATATATATATCCTATTAATATTTTTATTTATAGTTTTAATGCAACAACATTGTACAACTATCTTATATAACTTGAATTTTACTTGCGTGTGATAATTGTACTGGTTCTGCGCGGCATCGATTGAACCTAGGCAGATCTCAATTTTGATTAGCTAAAAAAATTAAGCCAGAATTACTCATAATTTTACTAATAAAATTGTAGCTGCCTATTAAGTAAAAATTGTTCCTGGCTCAATTTTACTATAATGCATGCTTATTTTTTAAAAATTTCTATTTTTGTAATGAAAAAGTTAAAAAGTTAATTTTAGCTTGAACTTAGTAAATAATTTTGTAATGTGAACCAAAATTTCAAAGATCTTTGGCTATTAGCCAATCAAAATCGAGAATCTGCTATACATTTTTAATGCAGTGTCACAGCTTAGAGAAAGACTTATATACTTCATATAGACAATTTAGCTTTAAGCCATGAACATTAGAGTATTAAAAGAATGTAATTTTTATATTGGGAGAGCAAATATTATATTTATTATTATTATATACAGTTAAGAAACTATCTAAAAGAATCATTATTCCTTTTTTCTACATGCAATGATCTCTTTATATATATCTAGCTAGAATTTAAGAATGAGGTAAGAACTATGTCTATTTACAAAGAATGTAGTAATGCTAATTCCTATGTTGAAATGTAGTAATCGTTACCTGGAAATATAATCATAATCCAATGTTAATAATATAGTAATGATCTACTAATTAATAGAGCAACAGAGTAATGAAAAAAATACTAATTATGGACTAAATTAGTATACTATAAGAATATAATCTTTAGAAACTTTATCTTTTAAATGCCAAACCATTTTAAAAATGTTGAATTTTTAAATCCGATATCACAATATGCTTTTAACTTATTATTAAAAGAAATAAGCATTCAAATTATAAATATAAATGATAAATATAAAATTAATATAAATTACGAATATAGTATATACTGTACTCAAATATTACCTCACTTATAAATTTTTCATGATAATTGTTCGATTAATGAAGCAATTTAAATGCAACATTCCTTTCTAATTGTAAAGATTCATCATGCAATTTAGCACAATATACAGTTGCAAACCCACCTTTACCTATCACCTTAATATCATCAAATTCATCATAAGAAATCCATGATAATTGATGCTTATAATAAATCATTATCTTTTCCAACTCCTCTATTTCAGAAATTTCAGAGTTATGAATCCATTCGTTTTTAGCTAATGTTTGTTTACAAGATTTGTCAATTTAAATAATAAACTAGCAATGCTACTGTGCGGGCGACTTCGTCACCTACTCGCAGTTTTGACCCACCTTATTATTATTTTGTAATAATATTGCGAGTTACTGTAAAGAATTCCACTGCAGAACTTAGTATGCGGTCAAGTTAGCTTGCATTAGTATTATTGCGATTCTTTATCTTAAAAAATTCAGTTAGAGAACTTGCACACACATTGGTTAAGGTTGAATTGTTTTTGTTAAAATTATTACAGAGCTTGTTATTTTGGTGAAATTACTGTGATTTCTACTATGAGTTACTATAAAAAATTCTTTACAGAACTCACTGTTTCTTTGATTACAAGTTAGTTTCATTAGAATTACCTGATTTCTATGTAGTTAAGAGTGATTTCTATTGTAGAATTATTGTAAAAATTGGTACAGAACTTACTCATCTTCTATATAGTTAATGTTGAACTGATTTGTTTGTAGTGGAGTTATCATAATTCTATTATGAGTTACCATAAAAATTTAGTTGCAGAACTTGCTATTCTGGTGGGCACAGTATTAATTAAGTTAAGTTATTTTGTATTGGAATTATCATCATTTTTTACTGTAAAAATTCTATTATAGAACTTACTTGACTTGCTATTCTAGTGATATACAGTAAGTTTAAGATTGTATTGGAGCTACTATCATAATTTCTATTATGAGTTACTGTAAAAAAACTAATGTGGTACATACGTAGTAGTTAATATTGAATTAGTTTATATTGAAATTATTATTATTATGGGTCATTGTAAAGAAATTTTGTTACAATGCTTGCTATTCTGATGATTACAATGTGATTAAGACCAATTAGTTTTATTGAATTATCATTATTTCTACCATGGGTTATTGTAGAAAAAAAAAATTCTGTAACAGAACTTACCATGACCACGGTATATGGTTAATTGAGTTTGTATTAAATTTATCAAAAAAATTACACTGCATATAAATAAATTAGGTAAAGAGGAGACATAAAATAGTAAATGCTTAATGACAAATAAGTACTTCAGCACAGTTGTTTTCTTAACAGGTCATTGTTTGACATTACGCAAAGGGTAATATATATCTGTGTAAATGACTTATAGGGAAAATAACACACATATTTACAGTGTTAGTTAACCAGGTTAAAATATGCGCACATTAGGGCTTAGTATTTCTACCTTATCTAAGCCATAAGCTATGATTGGGCCTACCAATCAGAATATATTATTTAGTGACAATAACAGTTCCAGGTGACACTATACATAGAGAATGTACACCACATTATCTACTTTATTTACTACATGTTACACTACATAATCGAATGAATCAAAAAAAAATTAAATTCTTTCATTATGATTTTTCATTATGGCCTTTGATGATCACTGACTAACAATTCATCATACCGGCAAAAAATCAGAAAATAAAAAAAACAAATTCCAAAAAAGCTCGAAAAGTATAAACATAAACATAAGGTAAAATAGACACACAAGCGCAAAAAGGAAGGTTTTTAAATAGAATTAAGTTGTTTTTTAACCGATTCAAATTCCTTTTTTTTTCTTTTTCTAAATAATTTGCTAGTATTGTATCATATCGATATCAAATTGATATTATATCATATCTATATATAAGATATATAAAAATAGCGGTATAAAAAATTTCCTTTTATAGATTAAGAGGAAATTTTGGCTACAGATCATATGCACGAATGCGGCACAAAATACAATATATAGTAAAAATAGAATACACCACATAAATATAAATCGTAAGAAAGATTACACTGTATAAACAAATTAGGTAAAATGGGCTGTCAAAATAGAATATCGTTAATTAATGACAATATAATTTTATAATAAATTAATTATAATAATATTAATTATAATAATACCTGTTATTAATTCTTTTTGTTCCCTAATCGATGATATAAATCAGTATTTGAATTTTTTAAATATTCGAACATAATCGATATATCAATTTAGCAGATATATGGAATTTGACCTTTTAAAAATAAGACGCTTATTTGAATCCTAAAAATTTGATCTTATGTGCAAAATCCTGAACCTATTATAAAATAGGTATAGATAGGGAATTTTCATTAATGTCAAAACCTCAAATCTACCAAATTGTAATGAAATATTGTAATATAACCAGCGCCTACTAATTTAATACCATATCAGGTGTAATGTTCTTTTCTTTTTTTTTAAAAAAAAAGATTTAAATATCTCAAAACTTTGTATGATTTTATATTTTGGTCCTAAATATTTGTTTAAAGTTTATCTCTATTTCTATTTCAATCATATTTTAAATTAATGCTGATATAAATTGAGTTTAATTACACCTGATCTGATAATATTTAGACTCATTAAAATTTACCTTTGATACCAATATTTGGCTTTATTTAAATCTCTTGTTATTCCAATTCCATTTCGATAACATTCTGCAACTTTTGACATTCCCAAAGCATCTCCCATTTCTACAGATTTTCGATAATAATAGAACGCCTTATTTTCGTCTTTCTCAACTCCAATTCCATATTGATAACAATTTCCAACCATATTTACTCCAGTAACGATTCCCATCTCTGCAGACTTTTGAAAATAAATGAATGCCTTATTTTCATCCTTTTTGACTTCAATTCCATGAAAATAACATTGTCCAATACTAAATAATCCAGAAGCATTACCATTTATGCAGATTTTTGAAAATAATGAAATGCTTTATGTTCATCCTTTTCAACTCCAATTCCTTTCAAGTAACAATATCCAACACAACATATACCAGTAGTATTACCCATCTCTGCAGATTTTTGAAAAAAAAGGAATGTCTTATTTTTATCCTTTTCAACCCATTTACCACAAAAATAACAAGCTGTAATAATGAATTACATTATAGGGTTGGTTTGAATAATTAATAATATTACCTTGATTTGCTTCTTCTTTATTAGAAATTGTTCTAGTTTATTTTATGATTGAATAAATAACATTAAATTTTAATCTTTTTTCATTACACAGATTACACATTACTTTAGCAATTCATTAAAAGAATCTTGTGAAAAATTTTGTGATTTATCTTCTAAATGCAATTGAGTGAGTAATATTATCAACTATTGGAGTAATATCCGTTGAGCTGTTGATTTTTTCAGGTTGCTCTACAAGCTGATTGTTGTAAATTGTCATTTTTTATACAAAAATATGTTAAATATGAGAATATCAAAACTATTGATGATATATATTATATTGTACAACTTTTACTTAAGTTATTTTCACAGTGAGTTATAATTATGTCAGATAGCTATGAAGTGTAAAAGATGTAGAAAAATAAAAAGGGATGATATGTAATATTGGGATCACGGCAAGCTATATGTGATCTTTTGTAAAGTAGACGATACCTTTGACAAACTTTTTAAAAAGCTTACAAATGTTAAAATGGCAGAAAATTAAAGTGAACGTTTTATAAGTCCTTTATTTATAAGAATATTTATAGAGTTGAATTTACAAAATTTAAAAAATTATTCATATTTCATTAATAAATAAATCACATTATCAATTTTCCTTCACTAATCGAACTTATCTAATTTATCTAACGCTAATTATTTATAATTTGATAAATTCAAAAAATGCAACTAATTTAATTAATCTTCGGAAAATTTATAAATGGGTTGATCTCGAGGAACTGCGGTTTGCGCTGATAATTCAACTCCCAAAAGGGAACAGATAATCAAATTCAAATTTGATCATTTCGAATTAGTCCTACATGAATTTTGAAGAAGTGGTGGCTTATGGGATCAAATTTAAAACCAACGAACTATCTATAATAAAACGCCAAAACAACTCGCCTACAAACCAAAGACTCCCAAAACTTTAAATTGGTAGGCTGAAAGAGGCGTGGAGAGACTTAGTCCGAGTCTCAAGGTCTTTTGAGTCTTACTGCAGCGGTGTTGGAGTTTAACACAAGTATGACCTTGAATTATACTTTACTGGTTATTGGCACTCGATTGGAGACTAAAGATAACTCTTTTTCTTAAATCTTGGCTCAACGGGGTTCAGTATTTGGCTTCAATCGTAATGATTGTCACGTGAATCACGTGGTTGCGAAATACGTATGATTACGGTATCGATTTGTATTTGATTGAAGTAACAATGATTTGATAAAAGTATAACCAATTGTATTTTATTATAAAAGGGTTTTGAATTATTAATTGACACTTTCTCTTATTCTAATTTAAAATCAAGAAATCGAAATCACAGGGACAAGAAAGTTTTACGGCGATTTGTTTTGTAAGGGTAATTTTATTATTGAAAGGAGAATCTACTCGAATTTCAGAGGTTAAAACTCTGCTTGAGTTCTACGTAGTGATGGGCATTGCGCGTGATGTGGGGATTCAGAAAAATCCTGTGCGGGATATATTAGGCCACGCAAAGTTAAATTTTCGTTTTGCATTACCCGCCGACCGAAATTTTTCAAAAACCCCAAAATTTTTTTTTTAGTCCCAATTCTTTTAAAACAAGTATAAAAATGTTTATTTTAATGGTATTAATGAATATAATTCAAAAAACCTTATATTGGTTATCATAAATTAGTAGGCATTAAAATAAGTAAATAGATGGAAGGATATTGAAACATTTTGGGATTGCATATATATATGACAGGCAGGAATTTTCGGAGGTACGATAATAATCTGGTGGGTTTGCTATGATGACTTATTGTTATGAATGTTTGTACCTGCGCCTAGTGATAGGACCTCTTGAACTAATAACGATAATAATTTAATGTAGTAATTATAAATTATTAATAGTTAATAATTTTAGTAACTTTTTAAAACTCAAGTCCAGTGCTTAAAGTAATAATAATTATAATGATGTATATAAAGATCACTGGTTAAGTTCCTGGTTTTTAGTGCCTAGTATTCATCTATTTCTGGTTTGGCATGTACGTATATTATTATAATTATTATAATGCTATAGTATTACGGTATTGCATTATTACAATATCTGCGATATTACAACATTACGACATTACGGCATTGCTGCATTATAGCATTACAGCATTGCAGCACATAATATTTACAGCAGTTGAGCTCTGTGCCGTAATTAATTCTACCATATAGTAGATATCTATAGAACATATTCATAGAACATATGGGTCTTTGCCTTGAAAATGACCTTATAGTACATGATACCGTAAGGTCATTTTCAAGGCAAAAACCCCATATATGCATTCAGTCTATAGTCAATTTTGATTTGTACTTGCAAGTTTAAAGATATTTACCAAACAAGAGTAAACTACTTAATCATGGGAGTTTGTTGAAAGCTAAATTTCTATACGTAACAATATACAGTATATCCCAAATTAGATAAGTGCAAATACATTTTTAGAAAAATGTAATGTAACGTAATTACTAATCATAAACAAGTATTTTATCTACATGATAATTAAAATATTCATATGTACGTATGTACGTACTTACTCAAGTCATATACATTAAAAAAAAAAAAAATCTGACCGCCGACTGGAGTTTTGAGATACCATGTAATGCAAAATGAAAAATTTACTTTGTGTGGCCTTAATTTAATTTATTTTATTTTATTTTATTTTATTTTTAAATTAATTTAACTTAACTTAATAATTTATTTTAATTTAATTTATTTTAAATTATTTTTATTTTATATAGTGCATACCGTAAAATCTCGAAATAACGCGCAGGGGTGAAATTATAATTTTTGGCCCGAATTAAGCTTAATTCGGGCCAATATTCGAAATAACGCCCATGCCCACTATTTCGAGATTTTACGGTAGGGAGTTATTTCTAATTTCGGCCTGAATTAAGCTTAATTTAGGCCGAAATTCGAAACCACACCACATCGCGTTGTTTCGTGGTTATACGGATTTTTTTAATTTTTACTTTTCTATATGTTCATTTTACCGGGGGACGCCAAAGGGGAGGGGGAGGGGTGATGTTAACCGAAAAATTAACTTCAAGCGGCCTAAGATGAATATGTATTAATTGATAAAGCTTATTACGTAAATATGACATTTTTATTAATAAAAAATATTGAAATGAATGTGTCATTTAGATCAACAAACTTTTTACAACAAACGTCCTTTTATTTTATACCTGTCTTGAAAATTTTACAATCGATTAAATTTTCAAAAATACCACACAAGTAATATTGCCATGGATCATCACATTCAGCAACGAATTATTATTTTACTTCTCGCATTAAACGTTTTTATGAACGATTAAAAAAATCAAGAGGCTCAAAAAACAATAGCCGATACTTATCATCTCCTAGCTTTTACCAATATGGCAACAAGTTCAACTACGTCTTTGACAAAAAAAAAATTATTATTAAATTATTATATTTCTAACTAAATAAATATGCGAATAACACCTCTTTGTATTCAACAGCAGCTTTATTTACAATAATGGTTTCATGAAAAATGGAGAGGCGGGATATTGTTGTTGGAATAACATATTATAATCGGAGAAGTTTTTATTTTTCGCTTTTTTATTTTTCATATTTTTTATTTTTTATTTTTGACGAATAATAAAAGAATCGCTCAAATATTGATTGCAATTATATTAATGAGTACCATTACGATCACTAATTAATCACATCGAAGATGATGCTTGAGAAAATTTCAATTACATCATAAATTACATATTCGATTCTCAATAAAAATTTTATGTAAATATAATTTTGCTTGAATGCCATTGCGAATGACGCTTGAGAACACCACGCCTCTTTCGTACCTGCCACTATTAGGGTTCGATAGAGTTTAGCTGTTGTAGTGTTGAGTTGGATTAGATTGGTCTTAGTTGATATCCGTGAGGCCCATATTTTGAGTTTCCGGATCGATTTACCCATTATACATAGTAAACGCATAAAAAGTCCGCGACCACGTGACTTTAAACCAATTACGACACGGGATCAGGTGTAACTTGAAAACAAAACAAGCTGGCCTTTTCCCATAACTTAAAATTTTGATTATAAAACCACCCACCGTTTCTTAACAAAAAAATTCCTTGCAAAATTTTGCTATATACGTATAAGCCTCCTCTAACCCTAACCCGAATGCTCACCCTTAACCTAACGTCAAGAGTTAATTTATTGTTCGAAAAATGCATTGTGATCTGCGGTTTAGAGAATGGCAGAAATTAATAATCATAGTAATATGAGTAATTCCAGTTATAAGGCCTATTGTATCATGTAATAATAGATAGTAAATAATTATAAATAAAGGCCTTCTCAGCCCTTCAGGAAGGATAGCTTTCACTTTACCCAATAATAAAGTATTGAAGTCACATATATTATAAACAATTATAAACACATTCGTTCATTACCACTCGTCAAATCTAACACGCTTCTTTCATCCCGAATCCTGTTGGTCGACCCAATTACTGTGGAATGATTGGCCAACTGATTCTCATTTTACAACGTATGTCATTAAAATTAAAAAATGCGTCAATTAATTATTATTAACATAAATTAAGAAATGACGCATAACAAATATACGGATACAGCCATGCTCCCAATTTTTCCAAGAACATTTAAAAGGAATAAAATAGGATTACTAATAAAAGTTATGCTCTAGTACTCAGTACAATCAAACTAAAATTTGACAGTCAAATACTTAGTCAAGTCGGATATTAAATGGTCGCAGATCAAATTGGTTATGTATACACATTTCAGTCAAGGGAAAACGTGACATTGATTTATTATTGATTATTTATTAAATAAATGAAAACTAATGCCCATTTTCTCTTGGCATCACTTATATATACCAGGTAACTGAATTGATCCATGATCATTTCATATTCAATTTAATCAAGTATTTAACTATCAAATTTTTGTCAATTGTGCTGAGTACTATTATGTTCACAAACTGAGCATAAATTTATAATATATTTCCAGTTAAAATAATTATTTATAAATAAATATTATTTGATTTTATTTTATATTAATCTACATTTAAATTTTATAAGAAAAAATAAAACTTTTATTATTAAAAACACTAAAATTTTGAATTTATTTTATATTCACCAGCCTAAAAATATTTAGGTTAGGATGCAGTTTTAGGATAAAAGGGGTTTATATAACATTAGATATAAGATTCCAATTTTAGTTCTCGTGAGGGTTTCCGGGGACCTGAACATTTTACTTAGATACCCTAACTTTAATTACTTAGTACGTTTTTTAGATATAGCACCCCGGGAATTTCACCTCTAGTGAGTATTAATATAGTTCTAAAATTTTTTAAGGCCATAAATTTAAAAAAATTTTATGTTACCAGAAAACAAAAAAGAATTTTCAGATATTTTTCACTAGTCATATGGATAAACTGACAACTTATAGAAACACTATTTTATATATAATAATAATAGTAATAATAGTGTGGGCTGATCCTGAAATTTTTAGGTCTCTATTTAGATCTATAAACCAATAAAACCCACATATAAACTTGAATTAATAAACCCTAACCTAAACTCTAAACTAGCTATTATACAAAGGCTAAAAAATGCATATCAAAAACTTTTAAAATTTAATATATAATAAAATAGTCGAAATTTCAGTATTAGTTCTACAATATAATGTAGTATAAACTACAAATTTTTATTTATAAAATAAAGCTATATAAAGATTAATGTATGCAATATAGAAATATTGTAGTTATTAAATTAATAACTAAATCAATAAAAATAAATAAATAAATAAAACTTTATCACTATTACAGAAAAAATTTACTACACAAACAATAAATATCGTATTTGCGCGTAATGCTGTAACGCACATGGGAGTTATTTCGAAACTCCCATATTTTTAAATTTTGGTTTTTTGACTCAAAATAACGTCCATGCACGTCCCAAAATAACATGCCCCCCTTAAATAAACCGTATTATATATCCGATCGAATTTTTAAGGCAATCTCATTAATAAAAGTAGGACCTCCTCTTGTAACCCAAATTTGTCAAATGTTTCGAATTACCGCGCTGTGAGTCCCAAAATAACGCGCAGGGTCTTGAAATAACGTGCACCAGGGCGTTGTTACGCGCAAATACGGTAAATAAAATATTAATACTGTATATAGAAATTTTATAGACAGATAAACTAAGTTTTTTTTGCACTACAATATATATATAACTCTATTTTAACATCATACTGATTAATAAAAAAAACTGAATTTTGATCTTGAAATTAGTCTTTAAAGAGTACAGTATATAGCAACACTTACTAGTTATTCAGGCATAACAAAATATGCAATTTTTTCAGAATGAATAAGTGGTTTATTTGGTATCCTATAAAAATTTTTTTCGGAGCTGATATTTATAAATCCATGATTTTCACAATCTTCGAAAAGTTGATTTACCAAAACCAATGCTTCTTTTTTCTTGTATATATCATTAGTGCTATATAGTATATGCGGATGAATTTCACTCTCTTTCCAGTTAATATCAATTTGTCCAGCTGGATATTTTTTATTAGATTCACTTATATCGACAAAACTATTAATAAATATAATACAGTTATTTAACAATACAAAAAGATTAACGTATTGGAAATTCAAATTATTTACCACATAAACAATTTTAGCCTTTGAAAGAGCAACATCTTCAACATCCTTACTTTCATCTTTAAGGTCATATGCAAATATGCATGCTGAATGGCTCGATGAAATGATATGTGTACCAATAACAATGGTCAAGTATGCATGTACATAATATGCAAGACTCTTCTGAACTTAAAGTTGCATCATATTTCGGAATATCCACCTTAAATTTTTTACCTATTTTATAAGCAAAGTGTTCGCTACTTCTGAGAGAAGCAGTTTGGTTGAAATCAAAATAGTTAGGTTGTCCAATAATGATCCAATTTATTTTCGCTCGATGTTTTTTGTTTTTAGACCTTGTAATAAGGTGAACTACAACTTGCGGAGTGTGAATATTTATATAATCTACTCGCAATGAAAAAATATCACCATCTTCATCTTCTGTTCTTATTGAAGCAAAGATACGGCAGTTATGAATATCTGTTATTTTATCTAATTCTGCAATCTCATTAGCTAGTGGATAAACATATGGGATGTTCTTTGAAAAGTCATAATTTGGATCTATTTCTTTGACACCAGCTATTATTTTATAAATATGATAAGTGACAAGTAAATATTAAAATAAGTAACGAAATTAGAAAGAAGGTACCTTTTAAAATTCGATGGCCTAGCACGTCTAAAACTTTTATTTTCAATTCATCATCCAGTAAGTCAAATATTGGATGAATGTCATTATACTCTATGATCTTCCAATTTTTAAGATCATTTAATTATTCTATTAATGACGGAATACTATTATCACTGAGATTTCCACAAATAACCTTGCTTTCTGTTTTGATTGATAAAAAATTTGGATATTGTTAAATTCTAAGAACTATTATATTTGACTAAGTAGTTTTTATTGTGAATAAGTCACATACTTGAATTTTCAGTTACTATAGCACCTCCAAAAACAATATGGCGCGCATAAAAATAATCATATTTGTCTACTATTTTTCGAAGATTTTTTATTTTATCATAAGCACTTCCATGTGAATCCAGTATATTTTCAATACCCTCTTTAAAATTCTTATTCAAAATGATATATTTTTTTGAAATGAAAATTTCAGCCTTCTCTACCTTCTTAAAATTAATTGTAGAATTTTTGAGAGATTTTTTCGGTATTTTGAGTAAATCAGAAAGCCAAGGAAAAATAGTGGAAATATCGTTATAAGTTACAAGGCTTCTATTGCACACAACATCAAATTCATGTTCATATTGTTTAGTTTCTTCAAAATTACGCTGAGATATAACAGTTTTAACTTTATTTTCATCAAGTTTGAATGCGATTTCAGGTGCATTTTCAACATTGAATGCATGTTCTGTGTTTTCAACTTGGTCTTTTCTCATTACAAATCCATGCCTGGACATATTAACTAACTGTGTCGAGATAGCCATATTTTGAAGAGTCTCAAGAACCAAAATGATATCTGGTCGTTTATCAGGATCTATATCCTAACACTGTTCATAGAGCTCAGCATATTTTTCTGGCGTTTTTTCTACAAATTTTTCTATCACAAATATTAATCAAAAGTCTTATAGCGCTATTTTCACCTTTATAGTCTGGAAAAGGCTCTCGACAGCTGGAAATCATCCAAAAAACAACTCCAAGGCTATAAATGTCAGATTATTTAGAAAGTTTACACGGTACGGCCAAAATACTGTTGGGATCAATGAATGCAGCAACTCCATGAATGGCTGAAGTTTTTGTAGAATTTTCTTCAGTATATTTGGATAATCCAAAATCTGCGATCATGATTTGTTCTTTATGAATTAAAATGTTCTTGGGATGCTAATTGTTATACGATTAAGTTTATGATTACTAACAAGTCTAATAAAGGTCACGCCTAAATTTACCCATTATAGTGCATTGAAATAATTATAGCTGTTTTCAAAAAATGGAAAATGATTTCCAAATCAATTCTATGTAAAGAGCAAATCTTGAAAATTGGAAATATCGTAAATTTTCCAGAGTATGATATTATGTATCTTTTTATATTTTTGAAAACGGCAATAATAATTATTGCGTTTTACAAAAAGATATGACCATTGCGGATTCACGATCTATGTGAAATTTGAAAATTCTGTATATTTTAAAATTTTATCATTTTAAATAAATATAAATATAATAGATCGAAAATAAAATCACCTCGATAACCATCATGGGATCACATCATTTTTTTTGCAATACACTATTACTCTCAATCACTAAATTACAACTGTTTTCAAAAATGTGTGAATAACGATTCCCGTGAATCGGAATAAAAATTAGAAATCTGATTAGGGAGAGTCTTTAAAACTCTGAAAGCCTAGGGAACTTCCTGAAAACATTATAAGATTCACGAGTATCCCTTAAACCGTCAGGTTTAGCAGCCAAATATGGCCGCTAAAATTTATAAACAGTTGCATTGATTTAATTTTATTAAATATTAAAATATTTAAAAAAAATTTTACATAATAATATTTGAAAATAAGGATTACAAAATAGTAA
>CAJVPY010001035.1:0-21483 GCA_910591965.1 Dentiscutata erythropus
AAAATAATTTGCTTTATACTTGTCGGTGAAATAAGCTGTCGGTGGAGTAATTGTTGGTGAATCGTGCAGTCTGCAGAATGAGATTTCGGTGAATTAATTGTCAGTGAAATGTATTGTCGACAAAATGAATTTTTCAGTAAATTAAGCTTTTTGGTAAAGTAATTGTAGGTGAGTTGTAATGTCGATGAAATAAGCTTTTCGGCGAATTAAGTTTGTCGATGAATTAATTGTCAGTGAGTTTAGTGTCGACAAAACAAACATGTCGGTAAAATGAGCATGTCGGGGATTTGATTGTTGGTAAATTAAATGTCTATGAATTAAACATGTCAGTGAGACGATTTCGGTGAAGTGGCGTGTCTACGAAAGAAGCGTTGGTAAAGAGAGCTGAAGCGTAACCCCTATCTTAAAAATCTATACTTCTGTAACACTATACTAATAGGAAGTACGTAAAAGGAGTGGTAGCCAAATTTGGTAGTATACAACATGAATATCTGGATCGATATGAAATAACTCTCCTAATGGTGGCAGTAGGTAGTTTGAGATATAGGTCTTATGATGATGGTAGCACCTGGCTTGAGATACAGATTAGGATTTATAGTAGCTTCTTTAGAGATACCAAATTGAAAGCAAGAAGAGCACCTACTTGAAAAACACCAATTTGGAAGTAATTTAAGAAACAAATTAGGAGTAATGTAATAAGTAATAAAAAGTAGAAGTTGTGATAAAAGGTAGAAGTTAGTTGGTAATATTGTACAGTAGTATATAAGCAGAATATATATAATACAATAAATTTGAGAACCATTTGGTAATTTAGAAACCAGTCTAATTGCAGGATGGTTTATAAAGAGGTTATATATAGATACTTAAATTAGTAACCAGATAAGCTAATACTGTAATATACTTTAGATAGTTGTAACTATACTTATAATATTTGTAATCTAAAATACCTTAGTGTAAATCTAATCAATAGTATTAGCAAGACTGCTGAATTAAAAAAAAAAAATAGATATAATAAAAAATTAACAATAATTTTGAAATATTTTTTAAGGGTAGAGTGAACGTAGATCATTTCTTATATAAGTAGATCAACCAAAAAAATATTATACAAAAATTGAACACATGTTATATATAAAAGTTTTTAAAAATGTAACTGATTTTCATAAAAGTTTCAGGGTAGATAGATTAGACCCTTCTAATTCTAATTATAATAATTTAAACCCCTGTATTATTTAAAAAAAAACATACTTGCATATATCATTAATTCTTCCTAAGTTGATCAAAATTTGCCTAGATTATATAATATAAATATCATATGATCATCACCTGATTTTAATTAAATGTTATTGTAAAAAAATTAGTAACATAATCACTAGTAAAAATGATCGACATTCACCCTATCCTTGAACCCCAGAATTTCAGAAAATGTGGTATATCTTAGAAGAATAAGTAAGTGAACTACTCAGAAAAGGTGACTAAAGAAAAAGAGAAACCGGAGACCAGGGATATACAAAAGATACAAAACCTGATTTTTGGCAAGGTTATACAAGAAAGAATTTCAGCAAGAATTGAGCTGATGAAAGGTTAATTACAGAGCAAAGATAAGAAAACATTAGTACAATCATAAGTGAAGCAAGAAAGGTCAGCAAGTTTGTCCAAGCTATACTTAACTATTTCTAGTGCCAGTTTTTCAAGCACTTCTGAAGTCTCTGATGCGAATTAGTAATGGATTGGGAAAAGTATAACAGTATAACCAAAGAGAAGAAAAGTGAAAAAGCTAGAAAAATAAAACCTAGGAGGAGAAACAATAAAGCAGATAAAAAAATACTGACTCTTGGACCACCAACCATGAGAAAGAAAGGACAAGAGGAAGTAATGGCAAAAAGAGGAAGGAAAAAATAGAGATATCAAAGGAAAGGAACAAGATAATTAAAGATTGGGTCTTATGGAAAAAGAAGCCAGCATGGTCCTTGCTAGTTAAGACCCGACAAAATTAGTAAGCATTTCTGACAAGACATATGACAGCCTACTTATAATCAAAAGAGGTATCATTTATAGTATGAAATCCTTAGTAAGTTAAGGATCCCAAGAAAGGTAAATAGTTGTTATGGCAGGTCACATTGGGTATTTAACCTGGTAAGTCTTTATTGAGTTAGAGCAACAAGTTATAAAAATTTAGTATATTTGTATATAAATTTTATAGCAGTTCACATGAATAAAGGCAGGTTTGCTTAAAAAAAAAAAAAAAAAAAAAAAATTTTTTAAACTCTACTTTGTTAAATATAATAATATACAAATATATTATTATTTTTATTTTTATTAGGATTAATATAGAAAAGTTTACAATATTGATTTAATAACTCTTTCTGACGATCATTTGAACCAATCCTTCTGATATAAAAAAATAAAAGTTTGCTGGAGTTGGAGCTGAAGTAGACGCATATTAACAGTTTTTATAAAGGTTAACCAAGTTGGTCTTCTCTTTGCTTTGGCTTGGAGACTTCTCTATATCTTTATTATGCAAGTTAGAAGCATTCTTGTACAAGATAACTGGCAGGAGGGAGTGCTCTTATGCAAAAAATTCTAATAGAAGAGGTCTTTCACTTCTAATAATGAAGTTATATATGTACCTGACTTACATGGAGAATAGCAGACAACTGTTTTAAAGAAGCTTCACACTCTTTTCTTGGCCAAGTGGTTCCTTTTCTCCTTTCTCGCTTCCTTGTCAGTTTTTTCAAAATTTCTCGAAAAAAGTGGGATTTGGCTTACTTTTTCCAAAAGATCGACATTGTTTACCTCCAAATCCAGATAGGCCAGTAGATGGCAACACGTGTCTGAAAATAGATACAACGTTCAAGTGCTAGAACAGGTCTTAGTCAAAAAAGGAATTCCTAATTATGACAGCAAGTAGCTTGAGATACGGGTCTACAGACAGCGGCAGCACCTGCTTAAGATACAAGTTAGGTTGTTAAAAAAATCCAGAGTTGGGTTGAAAAGAAAAATAACAATAAGGCATAGTCTTACAGTAGAGATATACAGATGTTGCTCTTGTATATTATTTTTATCAACTTGGCATGGGTTATAATAGTACACCTCTGTTTCTTATATGTGTCAGGTTCGCCCGTCTTTTTTTTGCTTTTTTTATCTTTTTCCCTTTATGTATAAATAGAGTTTAGGGTTTTTGTTCGATTCTTGTTTGTATATACCTTAAATTTCTGGTCTTTTGTAAATTTTGGTATTATTTTCTTCTCTTATACAAATATAAAAAATTTAATTATTCTGCCAGGATCTAGGTGGAAAAAGTTTTAAAGGAAAATGGATGATCTTGACAAGGTAGACAACAACCTGTCCATGATCAAGAGGGGTACTCTCATCAATATGAAATTCGACGCAAGTGTTGAATCCTGAGTGAGACTAATTGTTGTTATAGCAGATCATATTGGGCATTTTGCTTAGTGAGGTTTTATCAGATTAGAACATCACACTATAAAAATGTAAGTACTTGGTACAATCATTAAATAGTAGTTCAAATGAATAAAGACAAAATTGCTTAAAAAATATATATATATATATAGAAAAATTTATATATTATTAGAAAATTTTTTGAATTGCTTTGATTGTTTTAACTTGTCTAGCTTAATTTGATTTTTTGAATTATTCTTGTTTGGTGTTCTGATTTCTGGTATTGATTTTTTGAAATTGCTTTAGTTTCTTGATATTTTTCTAGTTGTTTGATAATACTTTGTTTTTTTAGCATTGTTTTAGTTTCTTGTATTGCTTTGATTTCTTTAATTTCTTAGTATTTCTCTAATTTCTTAATATTACTTTAATTTTTTTAATTTTTTAATATTATTTTAGTTTTTTGATATTGTCCTAATTTCTTAATGTTATTTTAGCTTCTTGGTATCATTTTGGTTTTTCGATAATACTTGTTTTTTTTAGCAATACTCTAGTTTTTTTAAGTTCTAATATCATTTTAGTTGTTTGATAATGTTTTTATTTTTTAGTATTGCTTTAGTTTTTTGTATTGCTTTAACTCTAATTTCTTTGATTTTAATATATACTTTTGTTTCTTGATATTGCTCTAATTTTTTAGCATTACTCTAATTTGATTTTTTTAATATATGGTTTTTGTCTTGAAAATAACCTTATAGTATTATATACTATAAGGTTATTTTCAAGACAAGAATCTTATATATTCTAGTTTTTTAGTATCACTCTAGTTTCTTGATATTGTTCTAGCTTTTTGGTATTATTTTAATTTCTTGATAATGCTTTGATTTTTTAGCAATTCTCTAATTTCTTGGTATTGTTTTAGTTATTTAGTAATATTTTGATTTCTTAGCATTACTCTAGTACTCTAATTTTTTGGTATTACTCTAATTTTTTGATTTTTTGATATACTCTAGTTTCTTTGCATTGTCTTGGTTTCCTAGTATTATTCTAGTTTTTTATTATTGTTCTAGTTTTAAGTAACACTATAATTTTTTAATAATACTCTAGTTTTTTAATATTGCTTTATTTTGTAGTATTACTATAGTTTTATAGTATTGCTCTGAATTACTAACATTACTCTAATTTCTTTGATTTTTTGATATATATTCAAGTTTTTTAGTATTGTTTTGATTCCTTGTTGTTATTCTAATTTTTAATTTTTTGATATATATTTTAGTTTTTCAGTACTATCTTAGTTTCTTTGCATAGTTTTAGCCTATTGGTATTATTTAAATTTCTTGATAATGCTTTGATTTTTTAGTTAATTTCTTTAATTTTTTAATTTATACTTTAGTATCTTAATATTATTTTAGTTTTTTGGTATAGTTCTAGCTTATTGATATTGTTCTAGTTTCTTAATAACACTTTGATTTTTTAGTAATACTTTAGTTTTTTGGTGTTTTTTTAATTTTTTAATATTATTATAGTTGTTTGTAATGCTTTAATTTCTTAGTATTGCTCTAGTTTCTTGTATTGCTTTAATTTTTTATATTAATTTGATTTTTTAATTTTTTAATTTTTTTTTTTTTTGGTATTAAGGTGAGGCCTTGCTTATATCTTTATTGATTAATTTATATAAGTAATTACATATCGACTATATAAAAACTTAATTTGTATAATAACAAATAAATATAAATTGTATTCAAGAATAAGAGCTCAGACTAAAAGCTCAAACTAAAGCTCAAACTAGTTATCTGCAACCTAAACCTACTAGAGTGGTCAAGACTCACCTAGGTTTGAATTATTAGAATATGGTTAATTGATATGCTATATTTGATCCACATAGTAGACTAAATATTAAATTTAAGAGTAGCTTGTTCTAAAGGAGGACAAGTATTAAGTTCAGAGTGTAATTGGTTGGCAGAGCCACAAGGACTACTGTAAGTATAGTTAATTTTGGTTTTTCTATTGGTTAGCCGTGAAGAAGATTGGAGTTAAGTATTATAGTTGGAGTAGGAAGAGATTTGGCAAGATTTTTTCCAGTTAGAGAAATTGATGCAGTATGAGATCCAGATATGGTTATAGAGTTAGTCAGAGATTTTAAGAAGTAGTCGAATAATAAGTTAGGAAGAATTGGAGTATAAGATTTCAAAGGGTCTAGAGATTGAATTAGAGATATAGGTATAAGGCCTTTAAGTATAAAATTAAGAGAATAAGAATATAGCTGAGATGTTAAGAATTGAAAACAGGGTGTAAAAAAATAGTGTGTATAGGATTATTTAGTTGATGAGAAGAAAGATTAAGATTGGTATTGGTAATGGTATTATGTATTGATAAGTTAATAGTTTGAATTAAAAGATCATAGTTAAGACAAGTGTACCAATGAGAAGAAGAGTCTAAATTGTTACAAAAAAAGCAATTGGAAGATATGAATATATGAGAATAAATGTTATAAAGGTGTGCATATGTAGATAGTATATTAAGTAACATTTTAATTTTAAAAGATTTCAGATGATTTAGTTTGGGATTAGTGAAATTGTGTGAAGTTTTTTGATTGTTGTTGAAGTATAACCAAGAAGCGTTCTAATCAATTAGATGAGAAAAGTAAGACCATTCTTGGGCATGGTTTTATGAAGACCATAAAGCTATATTGTGTGCATTGTATATTTGTTTAGTAAATTGTCTCGAAGGGCTATCGATAAAGTTATCTTTTCATGATAGAACAAAGTAGGGGTTATAGGAATTAGTATAGTTAAAAGATAGCATTGGGGAGGTAGAGTGATTATTTGCAAGTAAATCTGCCAAATTGTTAAAAGTGTCATCAGAGTGGGCTTGAACTTTAGAAAATAAGAGTTGGATATTAAAGGTTTTTAAAATATTAAGAAGTATATGCCAAATATGCCAGGAGTTAAATTTGAAATATTTGATAAAGTGAGAGAATAAAGTAAGGAGTTAGATATGATTAACTGTGAATCGGTATAGATTTGTAGACTAGAATTTCGTGGAATTGTAGAGATAACAGACAATTTTGCTAATAGTTCAGCTTTATAAAAAGAGGGCCAATTAGAGATTTGGGCAGAGAAGTTTTGTATAACTAGATTGTTGTGAATTTGAACCCAGCCAATACCTATAGAGTATTGGTTAGTACCAAGTTGTTTAACAGATCCATCAATGTAGAAGGTAAATTCGTGTTTGGATGAGTTGGCTAATGCAATCTGGAAGAGCTGGCGAAAAGCTTCATTGTTAAAAAAAATGTTAAATAAAGGGGAATCAATAATATTAATTGAGGGTAATAGTGGTATTTCTAAAGAATGTTTGATATTAGTAGAATATATAAGGTTAATGTAATTTGCATTAAAATTAAGTTGTTTGTTAGCTTTTTTCCTTCCCAAGAACTGGGTAGAAAGAATAGCTGATACTTCTAAAGTACAGCAGCTAGAAATACGATTAGAGTTAAAGTTACAGCCTTGGCAAGATGTACAGGAAATAGGGGTAGTGGATAATGATTAGAGATAGAAGTGTCAATATTATGTTGCCAGTGTGTTATAGAGATAGTGTTAGTTTGTAAAAAAGTTCTGTGGACTTGACCAATTACAATATACTCATTGTAATAAGATAGAACCCAAGGTTTGTGAGTTTTAGGAATAAGATTGGTTTGATATGCAAAAGGGTTAGAGCCATTGGGCTGAAAGGGAGGTAGGATAGTGCGAAATAAATTATTTTCAAGAATAGTATCTTCTAAGTAATTAAACCAGAGTGGTTTTTTGCCTTTGGGAATATGTAAAATTCTAGATAATAGATGTAGCCAGTCTAATAGGGTCTTGTTGTCTGCTGAACAAAATTGCTCTAGGCATAAGATATTTTTGTGCCTAAGTTGTTGTTTAAAAGTATTATATTTAAGGTGATTAGAAAGAATGTTTTCGAGTGAAGTGTTGCTATCATTTATAGTTTTGGGCCAGGAGAAGTCCGAGTGTGCATATATGGAGATATGTAAGTGATTAAAAAGTTGTATAATTTTTAGAGTAGTAGTGTGTTTATTAGAACCGTCAATAATAGAATGAGGGTGTTGAAGAATGTTAGTTGTAGACCAGAGGTTGTTTTGAAGATGTTGAAGTCAAATATATGTTGTAGTGCCGAAAGTAGAAGAGTTATTGATCCGGTTAAGAAAATTGCTAGTATAGTGTTGTAGTTGTATATCCCAAATATTGTGAATATTGTAAAGATTGTGGTTAAGAAGTGTGCTATTAGGAGTAGACCGAAAAAGATGTGCTTTGTGTTTAGCTATAGTAAGATATTTGCCCAAGATTTGGTTATATTTGTATAGAGGAATTACAATATTGTGAAGCTGGTATTCAGTAGTTGGGATAATAACAGTATTAATGATATAAGTAATTTGTTTATCAGTTATATTTTTGGTACTAGCAATATTGGCTAGCTTAATAGCTTCATTTTAAATTAGTTTGATTTGTAAAAACTGCTTGTTGTTAAGGGTGAACCAGTATCCCAAAAATTTAAAAGGTTGATAAGGTGGAATAGATTGCAAATCTGAATCGAGAAATGACAGACTAGAGGAGGGTTTTGTAGAAATAAATATAAATTTTGTAGGATTGACTTGAATATCGGCCATGGAGTAAAAGGAGGAGGCAGTTTTGGTAATTTCTTCAAGTTGTGTTTTGGATTGGGCAATCCATAATGTGTCATCCATATAAACAAGAACTGAAGTGGATGTGTTAAGGTGATTTGTAGAAGAGTGAATAAGACTAGTTTGATAAGAAGTAGAGAGTATGTATCTAGAAAAGTGTGTGGAAATATTGGAAATAAGAGGGTCATAATAGATTCTTCAGAATAAGGGAGTAATGGTTTCACCTTGATCGATACCATTTTTAACCAAATAGAAATTTGTAAGACCAAGATTAGTGATGACTCAGTTTGTGCGATCAAATAAAAGATTAGTTAGGATATTAATAAGCTGTTGAGGCATTTGGATTCAGTATAAAGATTTTTGAAATAAATCAAAGTTGACTAAATTATAAGCTTTGCTCATATCCTAAGAAAAAAGCCAGAGTTGGTTGGAATTACAGTTTGCATCTTCAATTACATTATTAAGGATATAGATAGATATAGAGGTAGAGTTGCCAGAAAGTGCAACAAAGTTAAATGGTAATAAAATATTGTGTTGAGATAGAGTAAGATTAAGGCAGTTGGTAAGGAGTTTAGTGTATAATTTTTTGATGTACTCTATTAGGCTAATAGGTCTAGTATTAGATAAGTTGCTATCAAAAATAGGTTTTTTGAAAATAGGAAAAATATGCCCTTCTTTTCATTGTTTAGGTATAGTTTGAGAGAAAAGACAGCGATTAAAGAAAGATGTTATAGTAGTAATGAAGTTAGAGCTAGCATGTTTTAGCATTTCATAGCTAATGCCTGATGGGCTACAAGCTTTGTTGTTAGGGAGTTGATTAATAGTTAGTATAATTTCATCCTCAGTAAAGTTGGTAAGAGTATTGGAATACCATGTTGGATTGATATTAGGTTTAGAATTATATTCTGCTTGCCAATGAGAATTGAAAATATCAGAGTTGATATGTCAGGGAGCAGTCCAGTTTTCGAAGTATTGTTGAATATGAGATTTAATTGTTGGGGATCTGTAAAATTTGATTTTTTAATATTGCTTTAATTTTTTGATATTACTTTAATTTCTTTGATTTTTGATATATACTCTAGTTTTTTAGTATTGCTCTAATTTTTTAATATTATTTTAGCTTCTTGGTATTGTTTTAGTTTTTTGGTAATACTTTGATTTCTTAATAATACTTTAGTTTTTTTATATTACTTTAGTTTTTTAATATTGCTTTAATTTTTTGGTATTATTTTAGTTGTTTGATAATATTTTGATTTTTTATATTGCTTTAGTTTTTTTTTTTTTTTTTTTTTTTTTTTGGTATTAAGATGACCTCTTTGGCCAAAAGAAACTTTTTATTAGAAATCAATGATACTGGTTACAACGAAGATACAACTAGCTACACATACACCTTTTGAGTACCTATTTAAGTAGTCCGCCAAAGGTTCTATACTAGCTGCTGTACCTATAACCCAACTAGGGGATTACCCATTTAAACCTTCTGATCTTCACCATATATACTATTTCATTCTAACTATGGGACTACTACAATTACAGCTCATCCTCAGTAGATTTCGCATCACACCTTAGGACTTCTGTGGATTTATCCTGGTTTGTACCGACTAATTACCAGCCTGCATTCCTCCATTGAGCGGATACCACAGCTATCCTCAAGGTAAACCTACTAGAGCTTTCTGTACCCCATTCTGGCCAGCCTAGTTATCGCAGTCCCCGAAGGTTCCACTTGCGGTATAGCTTAGTAACCGCTATGCCCTTATAAGGTTCACTGTCCACCCCGATACCCATATTCAGACTTTTCTTTTTCAATTATTTCCTAACTAGTCTATCTCTTACTTCCAACTGGCAACCTGGAAGGTTCGACTTTGACCTGGCTCTAAGTGCCTTTGGCCTGTCTCATCTTGGTCCGTATTTCCATAGCATACATCCTTTTTCTCCAACTCGTGAATTCTCGGTCCTCTGGCGTACCCAGCCTATTTTGTCGATCTGTGTCTTCCAATTTTCGGTCTGCTAGAGTAGGGCCCCTGCTACCGGTTTCCCAAGCCAGTGACCTGGTTGGTGTGTACTGTGTATATCTGTCAATTTCTGGTTTTCCTGAATTGGCAGTTTGGTTGGTGGATCCCCTACTTAAGGATCTTTTGTCATTTGGTTTATCGGTCTCAGTTCTAACTTCTAATTTTGGTCTTTCCTGTAGCACTGTCAAAAGTTTTGGCTACCTCCTTACTCGGGGCTTCCAAACAGGTATTGATCATCCTGATTATCTAGATTTTGTGTGCCAAAGCTTCCATTCTAGATGGTGTACCAAATAACTAATCAGCAGATAATCATACCGAATACAGTTCCATTTCTCAATTTCGTCATCCCTGGGATTTAAACTCTAGACCTGCTACTTGAGGGGTGACAACTCAACTACTTCACTAAGTTGCCACACTTTGCTTTAGTTTTTTGTATTGCTTTTATTTTTTGATATTACTTAGATTTTTTGATGTTGCTTTGATTTTTTGACATTATACTAATTTTTTGATTGTTCTAATTTTTTAATATTACTCTAGTTTCTTGGTATTGCTCTAGTTTTTTGATATTGTTCTAGCTTCTTGGTATTATTCTGGTTTCTTAATATAGATTTCCTTTAGTATAGGTGGCCAATATAGAAATATTATAAAATTATAATATAAAAAAACTTTAACCTTAACTCTAAAGCTAACTATATAAACTATACTATAACTTTTACTCTAACCTTAACTAATCTCAAATTTGCTTAAATTAGTTTAAATACTATGTTTATATATTATAATCATATAATATTTCTATAGTGACCACCTTTACTAAAGATCAACCCTTAATATTGCTCTAGTACTACTCTAGTTTTTTAATTTTGCTCTAATTTTTTAGTATTATTTTAGTATATTGGTACATTTTAGTTTTTGGTTTTGTTTTGGTTTCTTAGTTTTTTAATATTACAAGTATAGCCAACTCTCTCTAAGTGCATATCATCAGAACTATGTAAAAAATTTCAAAAACATGCATTTAGAGAAGTAAAAATCTATAAATGTTATATTAAGTTGGGCTAAAAAAAAGGTATGCATTTAGAGATTTTACATAGATATGCATTTAGAAAAATTGTATTTAGAAAGGTTTAACTGTAACTATTAATATAAAAAACTTTCAATATAAGAAACTCTTGATATAAGGCCATGCAAAGTTAATTAATTGGTTTTTGTAACCCAGCCGGGTTAAATTTTGAAAATTTTTATAAAAATTTTTATATGTTTTAATAAGTTTTTAAAAAATTTCTAAAAAAAATTTTATAAATTTTTATATATAAATTAAAAAAAAAAAGCCAGCTGGCTAGGTCTCTTTAAAAAGTTTCATGTTACAAAAACCAATAAATTAAATTTACATGGCCTAAGAAAGATTTTGCAAGTCCCAATTAAAAGTTTTATAATAAAAAGCTCTTGATATAAAAAAATCTCAATATAAGAAAGGTTTCAACTGAATCTGACAACTTTATTATATTAAGATTCACTTGTAGTATAGTAGTTAGAAAATAATAGTACTATAGTATATAGTTGTATATAAGGATATAATATTTTTAATAAACTATTTTTAAAAAGAAAAATAATATAAATTTAAAGATTTTTGCAATGTGTATATACTTAGCAATTTGTATAATAAATTTTAAAATTTTAATTATTAATAATAGTATTTTTAACTATCAACTATAATATTTCTAACTATTGATATATTTTTAACTATCAACCAAAAATCAAATGCTGATTTATCTCTGAATTGTATATAAATTTTAGAGATTGAATTGCATGTTTTTGATCAGTGATAATATACTGTAGTTAGTTTGTACTCTTATTACTATATACAAAATATATAATATATTTTTCAAATATAAAGCCAATAAAGCATATAGCCTTAAATATATAAAAAAAGATTGTATTATATAAACTAGATTATAATAGCTTAAAATACAAATTTAGTAACAGTAATACAATATATATATACTAATATACCAAATAGAAAATAGCTATAAAATTACACTTGCATAGCACCTTTTGTAGAATCTGTAATAGATACTATAATAGAACTATATCAAAAGTATAAAATTGTTAGTATAAAGAAAAAAAATATACTTAATAAAAAGACTAAATGCTTATATCAAAAAAAAAAAGCCAAATTTTTAAATAAACTTATTTAACTTTTAATTTTGAATTTATTTTTTATTTTTTATTTTTTGGTATTAAGGTGAGGCCTTGCTCATATCTTTATATTTTGAATTTATAATTTTAAAATAATATATATTATAGCTTATATAAATAATAATTTTTATTATTATATTTTAATAAAAAATTAAAAGTAAAAATTTTTATCTTTGAAAGTAGAGATTATATATCTATTTATCTAATAATCAAAAAACCAACATTTTGATATTATTCTAGAATAAATATTAGTTAACTAGCAATTATATAAATAAATGATATATTTACTTATCTGATTATACTTTCAAAAACACTATTGACATTCGATAGCGAGTTTAGCATTTATTTTATAGCTAAATATAGAAATTAAAACTTGTTATACCGAGATAAATATAAAGCAGTTAATAGATTACAGTATTATAGTTTGCTATAATTTTATTTATTCAGAAAGAGACCAAATGAATATTTTTTTAATTAGAAAAAAATCATAAAGTATATAACATGTAATCTTGCCTCTATATTTTTGATATCGAGTTTATTAAAAATAATTAAACTAAAAATGTAAAATAATAGAATTTGAATAAAGCACAAGGATGATATTATAACGACTAAATAAGTATTGAAGTTTTAAACTCAAATTATAGTTTCAAATTTAATAAATTTCACTTGACAATATTATTATTATTTGTTTTTTGCTTTATGAAAAGAATTTATTATAAAACGCACTTATGTTACACAAAGTAGGGCGCGTTATTTCAAGACGCGTGTGGGCGATATTTTACGAATTTTTTTAAAAAAGCAAATTCAAATTAACGCCCGGTTGCTATTACCCGCATTATAACTTTAATTAGACTACATTGTTTTTAATAATTTATTATGTACATAACGCTTTATAAATAAATATGTCTAAACCTGCCCAACAGGCTTTATTTTTATAGACAATTATTCTAAATGCTACATATTACAAGTATTAAAAAATTTTTTTAACGTAGACTAAATGTCCTATTATACAACATTTAAATAATTCGCAAGAAGAAATAACAAATTAATTATTATATCAAATCTATTAAGGTTTTATCATTCTAAGTAAAGGATGTGCTTCTGTGTTAAATACATAAGTATCCAATGATATAATTTCTGGTGGACTGAATAGCAAGTATAAATATTTCAAGGTTTCTGCAAAAAAGAAGCTAAACATAAATTTAATCATAGATGTTAGAATTTTAAAATATGGCATGATAAAGTCTTTATATAAAATGAAAAAAAAATAAATTACCTTTCCATAATATTATTCATTTCAACCTGTTCAGTGTTGACGTCTTTCAGTCCCGAATATGCTGATGGCGTTTTACACCATTTCTCGATGGCCTATGACGAATAAGAAATCAAAAAACTAAAAAAAAAAAAAAAAAAATCATAGCATTTAACATGATTTAACGTTACCTGCCATATCATCCATCCTTTTTCCTGATATAGTTTGTCTCCTGTGATCCTATACAAAATGAATAAACTCTCAACAGTTTCTATTAATAAAAATTTAAAAATATATAACTATTAACGTAAGTGGAATTTCAACAAACAGGGCACAATTCAACATGATACCTGGTCTCAGCAAATAAGTCGGCGAAATTCGAACCAATCCATTCGGAAGATTATTCAATTTTTCTTGGTTTTCTAACCAATCAATTTCATTTTGAGTTAATTCGTCAGTGGATGTAAGAAACAAAAATTCCTCTGGACCAAGTCCGGTTAATGTTACATTATAAGACCAGTAGCAAGTTTCAGCTAATCTTATGGCAGTTTCAAGGTCCTCTGGTCGATCAAGAATCTTTGATCCAACCGCGAGCATACCAGGAACGAAGCATGTCTTATTTATTATGATGAAATGATCAAATTTCATGCAAATTAAAAGATATATACTGCTTAGTACTGCTTATATTATCGTAATTATAATAAATTACAACCGTAATTTATTATAATTACGATAAATTACGGCATTGCACACACACCACTACCCAGGATATCATTCAAAAATTAGGCTAATAGGTATAAATAATAATACATTAATGCTCTGCTTTAATCATGGAGATATCATTTTATATGAATACTATAAGCAGTACTAAATGATAATTAAGTAACATAATTAAGTACGTTAAATACCAGGTGATACATTCTTCCCGAAAAATCATCATGAAATAAATCACCGAGAAACAGCAATTCGGAACGATTTCTAACTTTACCTTCTTTAATAAGATATTTATGCATGCTCTCGATGGATTCAATATCTGTGTAATTCAATCAATGCTTTAGATAAACGAAATGATACATTATAAATATTTTCATTTTATAAATAAGATACATACACATTCTTCGGTATTGATCAAGCGCGCCTCCGACAAAAACATGTACCTTAAGCAAGTACTGTTCACACAAATTAAATAAACTTAGTAAATGTGATAATCATCTAATCGAATTATGATAAATCAGAAATCTATTAATGCACGCGTGCCTCATAAAAACTGTCTCCCAAAGGGCCGAAAGATACATGAGCTAAGAATATATTGATGATAGATGAAATCTTGATAATATGAAATTAAATTTATAAAGCAAAAATTGTAAACGCTTACATCCTAAAAACTCGGCAGAATCTATAAAGTTTTGAATAAGAAAAATAGCTAACTAAATGGACGATACGATTCACTATCGGAAAGTTATAATATTGGATGCTTCAAACCTTGATCGATCTCTAAGGGATACAGTCCAGGAATATACTTTTCTGCACGATCAAGAATTTCAATCACATCTTGAACCTTTTTAAACATTGAAGAGTTGATAATATACGATTCAAGGAAAATCATCTAACCAATATGCTCGAGAAAATGGACGGCAGTTTTATGATATTAGCTTACTTTAAAAAAGAACTGGCTATCGCCAGTCAGTTGCGATAGCTTCATAAATTCCAACTGCATAGTTCCAATTTGAGCTAATATTCCCGTCCTACTACCACAATGTCTTGTTGATACGCAGGGAGGCCCAGAACGCTCATGACTTTTTTTATTTATGCCCCTACAGTCAATAAAGTTAGCATTCGCTACATGATATATATAAACAAAATTTCCTTATTAACAAATAAGCAAACCATGTGAGATTCCACGAGTTATACGGCAATCCAGTGGGACTATCAAAGGAAGGTAACAAAGCATTGCCTAATTCTTGTGCTTTTTCCAGAAATACGAGATCATTTGATAATTCATACGCACTTAATAACCCACCTAGATAACGAATTGTGGTTTCAAACACGTTGATGTCGTCATCACTTCTTGTAAAGTCCACAGAGCGAACAAAATCCCTTGAGCGATTAAATTCCTCCTTTAAATCCATAATCCACATTGTGTCTAATGCATCAATTATAGTTGCTCCCCACCCGTTAAAATTATTCCTACCCACATTTGTTAACGGCAACAATTCATCATATCCCCATGCATACCTCGTATATCCATTCCAAGCATGGAGAAATCCGTTTTTTACGGAATCACGGCGGGATTCCCTTAATTGTTCTTCTTCAGCCGTTTCATTTAATAGAAAATCATACTGTATTTTCGGAAGACGAATAATATTACTTAAATACACTCTTGAACCTAAACTGTATAAAAATCTGGATGGTGATGTTTTGAACCATTGTGAATGCTTAAAAACAGCCGGATGATTATAACCAATTTCTATAATGTAATACGCCAATGATCCAAAGACTAACAAATTTAGAAGTACAAGTTGAAAGCGAATATCTAATCTCCGTAATATTTTTTTGATAAAACCTATTCGCATCATTTATTAACGTTAATTGAATGCAATTAAGAAAAGAACTGTAAATTCTACAACCAGATAGTTTTAAAAAGGATTGATTTTCGAAATGTTTGTACGCCACTAAATTCCAATCATGTTTCATTGTACTATTACTTTATTTCTGTATTTGGTAAAAAAATTGTGTACATACGCACGTACGTACGTACGACATTCAAGAAGCAGCAACAATTATGATTTGCCCTCTTTCTGCAAATATCCGATTGAATGATACCAGATACGTACATCGTTATTGATTTATCATGTGAGCTGCAATGCATCAGAAAAAACTGGATGAAATCGCAATTGCAGATTATTTCCGATTATCACCATGCCATGCTTAATTAAAACTTTAAAACGATAATGCGTAGATGGGATGGTTGATATTTAAAGATAATGGTAGCCTTAATCCATTTGTACTATTCACATATTTGGCTAGAGATTTCATTGGTTTTATAGCGACAGCATATTGATACACAGTCAGTCTGAAAATACTGCTTAATGCAAGATGAACTTCAGGAGCTCAAATGTACTTCAGGTAGCTCCATGCAGGGGCAGCTTCTGATACTGTACTAACCCATTTTACTAATACAGTTATTAACGTTAACGTTAACATAAATACAATTATTTATATGTATGTATGGTAAATTATGCAATTATGAGATCATTGAATTTTTGAAGTTATCTGGTATATTGAAAATCGCTATTTATTATGAAAACCAATCTAAAAGTCTTAACATTAAGCAAAAAAAAAAATGTTAACGTAGCATTTAATTTTGTATATAAAATATAAGTTTTTATAATAGCTAGGCCAAAAAAATAGTGTGATTATAACAAGGTTGTGACTATATTGAGAGTGCTATAACGAGGTCTGACTGTATATTGCATAAATTATACGTATAATTGTATATATAATTGTTATCTCTATAATATTGTTTTAAAAACTATATTTAAAACTAATATTTAATGAGTTTACTAATAATTTTTTTAATTAAATTATTTTATTTTAGAGAGCCAAGAATTAACTTTGTACGACCTAACTTTATAATTAAAATTTTAAAAGAGGTTTCCATAACCATTAGTGTATATTGACCTCTATAGATAGTTACAATCTTTTATAATTACCAAAATGTTGTTTCCCAACCTGATTATATCGAGGTCTGACTGTACTTTGTTATAAATAGATTCTATTTTAAAGTAATTTAAATTCCAAACCAATATATGTATAATTTTTTTGTAAGTCAAGTTAGAATTTTTTTAACAACTTAAACATATTATACAAGAATAAAAATTCAAATATTTTGTTTCTAAAAAAATCAAATTCTAAATTTGCTATTTAAAGTAATAATCTACTTTTATATACTAACCAATATGTTATATCACCACAATTTTATTTTATATACTTTTATAAAAATTATATTCTTATTAATATAGTTCTTTAAAAAATTAATTAAAATAAAAATTTTTTTTTTATTCACAGTTTTCTTTTGTTGTGAAAATCCTATATGCTGTAAAAAAATTATTAAAATAAATTTAGTAAATTACAAGATATTAGTGTTTTATTTCTTGTAACTACTGTATATACTATATATATATATATCAAAAAAAGAGATTTTAAATTATATAAAAATATACAATATAATATTTAATTCAAAACTTTGATAAAAATTATTTTTATCAAAAAATCATTATAAATAGAAAGTGGTATAAATATTATTTTTCTTTATTTTATTATTTTTTCTTTATTTTTAAATGCAGTCAAATCTCGATATAATCACCAGCTTGGGAAACAAGAATCTGGTGACTTTAAAAAGTTGTAACTACGTAATTCTTAATTATTACATTAAATATTGTATATAGATTTTCACAAATGCAATTTTTCTCTAAATGCAAGCCTTTGTGTGATAAATAGTATACCTTGTTGAAAAATAATCAGCTGATTACCATTACCAAGCTTTTCACTCTTAATTTGTACCGAATTTTTTTTAGCCTCATTTCTATCTCTCTTAACTTGTGACAATGTTTTTGCTATCATAACCTAGACCCTATGAATTACATTTAGAGATGTTTGACTATATAATATAACTTACTTTAATCATTAATCTAACTCTAAAAATCCATTTGCCACCGTTTTAAAGCATGTGATATCTATAGTATGCTGAAGTCTAAACCTAGGGATAGTAAAAAATCGATTTTAAATGTTTTTTATAATTTTTACCATGTTTTAATAAAATGTTTAAATCATTGTTGATATAGCGCTGATGGCTGTAGTTATAATTACTGTAACTGATTAGTTAGGTTTGACTTCCGAATTTTGCTAACACTTTATTTGCATCATTATTATCAAATAAATCTTCATTAAAATCTTCCGAATCTGAGTCAAAAGAATTATTTTGTATTTTGGCGCATAATGAATCTTTCATATGCTTTGGAAGTGTTTTACACTTAATAAAATGACTTTTCAGTTGATCAACCAAGTCTATAATACTATCTCCGCCAGTATTGGACGATGATGTCATGTAAATGACATGACTTATATGATTTGTCATATTACACTATCATATGAAGTATCATATATTAATAATATGACATTATATATGTTTCATATGTTTCTATATCATATGAAAATATCACATGACATTATGATATTGTTACCGTCCAACACTGGTTTACACTTTTGACGAGCAGTTTTTCGATGATACGTAGCCAAATGATTAATTCGAAAACTTTACTTTATTTACAAATAAGGTTAAAAGTGTTTCTTTATTTGGAATAATATTATATGAAAAAGAAATTTTTTCTTTTCTTACATTCTTATTTATATGTTCGCACTATCTAATTATTACTACATTGTTAATAATCAATTTCGCTTGCATTACGTATTACATTCACGCTACTTAATTACTACTACATTATTAATAAATTAATTTCACTTGCATTATCTAATTATTACCAAATTATTACTAAACATTGTTAACAATTAATTTTGCTTCCATTATCTAATTGCCCGGAGCGTAGCGGAGGACTTTATATGTTTACGTAAGGTGATACAAAAGTTCTATTTTTGATGCATCAATAATAGTAATATCAAAGATGTAACTATAATAGTATACATCACATTGTTTTGAAATTAGATTTTAGTCATTACTGCGCTTTGGACACACAATGCTGCGCATTAACCTAGTTACTACATTGATTATTACATTCGCACTACTTCATTATTATATATATACTAACATATTACTCTGATATTAATTGACACATGTGACGATAATTAGTATATCAATATTAGTAACGATGATTTAAATCATAAAAAAATCAATTTAAAGTGATATATATCTAAACCGTTTAAAGCATGATCTGGATATGTTGAAGTCCAAGTTTAATGTACAGTACGTACTCTGAATAATAATCTCGGTAAAAAATCCATAATATCAATCTTTAAATTTTTAAACCAAAATGATTTGTCTATTTGTTTTGTATTTTATTTCATTTACTTTTTTTTTTTAATATTTAGCTTTCATAATCTGCTTTATACTAAAGAAGCATTATAAAAAAGGTTGTAAATTTATCTATTTAAATAATTTTTTTTTTTTAAACGAAATTATGCAAATTTTTGTCAAACAATATATTTTTTTTTTGAGTTCTAAGACTTAAAAAATAATTTAAATTATGATTTTCTATTTACGATCTTCAATTTCTATTATTTGTGTATCAACCTCCAAATCATGAACTTTCAATTGGCAAAAAAGCCCAAATTGTCCCAAAGGCTGATAAAACCGAACAAATTAAGATTATTACCCAATTCAACAACCACTCTCTCCAACTTAATTGATGCCCAAATAATTTCAAATGACAAACGCAGGGAAAAATGGCGGAGATCATGAACGAAAAAAAACTTCCTAATACACCCATAACCCTTTCAAACTCAGGAAATTTGATTGCAACTAATACAACTATTGTTGATACTAGCATACGCGTGAGAACGCGCAATCCTGTTCGACGACCACGGCCCGAGTTAAACCAATTCTCTACCCGAGGAATAGAATGATAATATATTTCTATAGTTAAATTTATGGGGTTTAATGTGAGTGCATATTTTGCAATCGGGTTTACTGCCACAAGCCATATTACGATTTCATTAAGAATTTTCCAATAGCCAGGAGTTATCATTATGTTCTGTGTGATCTGTTCATTGCATCATACATTTTAATTAGTATATAAAGTTGGTGCCTAAAACAAGTCATTTATATAAAATAAGTGACCTAAACAGAAACTTACCTCTTGTTTTGTTTCATTGCCAAACATCAAATAACCGCATGCGGCCATAAGAAAGTAGACAATTGTGGTCAACTCATAAGTTATGTTTACCATTTTTGGAAATTGATGGGGTTTTTGCATATCACGATATACGGTCGGAAAGACAGCATGACCTAAATTAATTATTATTTTGTATTAGAAACCTATTATAATAATGATAAAAGAAATAGATCAAATTTACCTGTAAATCCTGCCATAATCAGTCCAAAGCTAATAGGCAATGTTCCCCAAGATGGTGGCCATAAATTTGTTTGCATGGGGTCGAATAAACTCCCGGGATGTTCATGTTTCGTAAATCCATCAGCAATCATAACTGTTACCAAAGTTGTCGCAGATAATATTCCAAGTAATGAAAAATATGAGAGATAACGTATTGCGATCAAAGTTAATGGTGTCATTACCATCCATGCAATGACTTTTAGGGTAACAAGAGATGTATCTGGAAATAATTCGTGTAGAGAATCTCCAACAAGAATTACTAATGCCGTGGCTGATGCTATTAATTCAAGCGAAAATAGTGTTGATATGACAAGTCGTGTACGTTCTCCGAACGCAATCGCACCTATAATGATAAGAACATAAGAGTATTAATCACGTGAAATAATGATTGTTTACAATATATAAAAAGTAAATTACCCATATCAGCGTAAGTGCAAAGTCTCACATCATATTCCAAACATTTTGCTAATACTTTAGCAGTATAATTTGTGACTGCCAAACAGAAAAAGAATAGCGATGTCCCGATCACCCACCCCGCATGTCTGAATCCAAAAGGCAATGCAAGAATTCCAATACCTGTTTGTCGATCATCAGGTTAGTGTCAAGAAAACATGATTTACTGCATGTCTAACAGTCACCTACCGATTAAGATATTACAAGAGTTAAAGACCGATTGTCGAAATGTTGATCCAATTATAGGAATGTCTTTTACGGGTATCGATATGGGCACAGGATGACTTCTATTATCAGATATAAAAATAAATTACATCTTTCTAAAAAATGTGATCGTAAAAATTACCAAAGTAGAATATGAAACGTACTTTG